>NDXB01014014.1:14369-25734 GCA_002631895.1 Agapornis roseicollis
TTTTTTTTTTTTTTTTTTTTTCCCTTCAGCTATGGCCCTCCATTCCACTTGTAGGTCTGAAATTCTCATCTCTTTATTTAGGTAGGCGTTAGCACTACAAAGGCAATGGTGATTTGTGGGGGCTTTTGTTATCTGACTGTAAGCTGCCATAGAAAGCTGGGGCTAAATAAAGCTACTGCTGATCAATTCTTACTAATGGTAATTTTCCCATGCATTCTGCAGTGTATGCTACAAGAAATACCAGAAAAAATGCAAAGGCAATTTTGCTGATAATTAGTACTTACCCTTTATCACGTCTAGTTCTGAAACTTACTTTATTACATCTTGGAAATGATGGCAAGGAATGAGAAATTAAACTTACAAGAACATTTATATGTAAAATACATGTGTATTTCTAGAAAGTGTTGTGCCACAAATTACTTGATTACAAAAAATGGCAACAGGTTAGTTTGTTCTAATTTAGCAATAAAGAAGACCATGCTTTTCACAGAATTTACTGTGTTAATGCATACACAGTTAAAATGAATAGCATCAATATACATATCAAAGAGACCTGGGTTTACCCAAATCACTGATTTAATGATCTGGTTTACAGCATTCATGGTTAAATGAATAAATGCAAAGCAAATGGAAGAATCAAGTACCTCCTCTCATGCACATTTAGCTCATTCACATTTGCATAGCAGCTGATAGCACCACTCCAGTAAAACCAAAAGAATGAAGCAAGAAAAGAAAAATTCAGAGAGTTATATACAATGAAGAAAACAGTAACTCTATACTGTAGTAGACTTCTGTGTAATCATAGTAGCTTCCTGCTCTCATGCTTCTCTACAGTCCCTGGCTGTTGGGATGCACTGTCTCATGAGTGCTAAATTGGGTATTTTTTCCACAGTGCTCAGATTATATAGGGGAGACAAGAAGGATCACACATAATTCCTTCAGAACTAAGTCCTCAACTACCAACAAAATGTCAAACTCTAAATCACATTTTGTTTTACCAAATGTCTTAATTCAAGTTACTGTCTACTTATCTTGCTTTAGTATAGGGGAGGATGGGGGGAATTTACAAATATTAGATATGGCACTCCTCTATTTTTAGTTTTCCTATACAGAATGACATTTATGACTTAATTATTAAAGGCTTCAACTTCCTTTATCTGTTACAGAAAACATGTGCATGCTAGGAATGCATTTTACTGTAAATTAATTTATAAACTGTACAGCAGGAATACAGTGCTTCTCTATGAAACAGCTGACTTAAGCTTGGAAAATCCTTTCAAAGCCATGTTCATCAAATGATTTCCATATAAAGTATGCATCTTAAGATGGTCTTATTTTTGTAAGCTTTTGATAAAGATGGAATTAGCAAATATATGTTAAAATAAATTGCAATAAATAAATAAATAAAATTGCAAGCACGCATATTCCAGCAGTATAAACAGGAAACATTTGAGACAGAAATATCTAACCCATTTATTCTATCTCCCACTCCTCCTTCTTCAGTGTCAAATATTTCTCTTTTACCACTTGCATCCCATTTATCTCCACTTTTCAGTGTTCCATCTGCAACACTTTTCAGAATTTCACTAGACACAGTATGGAATTCCCAAACCCCCATAGGACTGACTTACTGCAGTAAGTCTGAACATCTATTACAAAATTTAAAATACGAAGATTTGGATTTGCAAACCAGCTAAAATTCAACACAGCACAGCTACCGGCTTGCTGCCACTTTCAAAGTTTCTACAGTTTTATCCAGAGGTGGGTTTTTTTTTCTGAAACAGAATGAAATAAGGCAAGGCAGTGTCTGATCACTTAGGACACTTAAGATCCTTGATGCATCAGGCACGTTCCATCATGAGAGTAGCATAGTACAAGTTCGGGTCAAAGAGCAGTATGCAATGCCATTATTTATTGATTTGGCAGGATAATTTTGAAACAAGACTTTTCTTTACAGAAAAATATCTATAAATTCCTGGCTTCTTTGTTTGTTGCAGACTTAATTCACTGCTGGGAACAAAAGTGCCAAGAGTCTCCATACACTATGAAGAAACAATAGCCCTCCCACTCACCACTTAAAAGGCACTTATAGCTCCTGAGGCCCAAGGATGCAGCCAGAGACTAAGCCTCTTGAATTTCCCAGCCACAGATCAGAGGTACAGAAAACTGTGAGCCAAACAAAAAAAAAGCTGGAAAAGTTGGTCTCACTGAATCATAGAGAACAACTCTGAGGAAGTAACAGTCTTCAAGTACAAAAAAGTGCAAAGGGAAAGGTATTGAACTGCTTTCCTTAAATATTGTGGATAAGACAAGAAGCAAGGAGATGATTTTTGTTTTCACAAAATAATGTTTAATTTAGATTAGGGGTTCTGAAAACTTTCTGGAAGTTTATCTATTGAGAACTGCAACTGCTCAGGGAAGTGATGGATTCTCCAGGAACAGAATTTTGTAAGACAGTGTATTTGTACAGTTGTCAGGAACATTACAGCTTTATCTGACCTCTCTGGTGCTAAGGAATAGCCAAGCTAAGGGGGTTTACAAACTAGCAGGTGCAGTATATCAGTTTAATTTGAGAAAGGAAAACAGAACGGTTAAACATGGTGAGAAACAGGGACATCAAAGTTAAAGTACTATTCAACAGTTGTCACATTCCACTTTTCTAAGAAGTAGGTTGCCAGGCCAGGCAGGTCCTTATACTCAATTTGCAATTTAGTGGGAGATGGAAGAATTCGCAACTCAGAGATGAAGTGTTCCCTGCTAATTTTCTGGTTGATACCCACTACTGCATGTATGTTGAAATCTGCCTGTACTATTATCACCTGCATACCATGAACTGCGTAGTCTTGGATTAGAACATTTTTTTAAGATTCGTGTAGATTCAATTTTCTGCATTCGTTTCTGGTTTTCCCTCTAATCCACAAGCACATCAGAAATTGTTTCTAAAAGCACAGGTTTTGTAAGAAAAGTCCATCGCTAACTCTTGTAAGCTATTTTAAGATGTTTTTCATTCACAGATCTCAAATCTCTTTACGAAGAATCACTAAGCAAAGTTTTAATCAGAAATACAACCACACCTTTCTATTTAGGATCCTATACAACCACTAAGCTCTATCCTGCTTACAGGTTTCTTCTCCACTCTGCTACACCACAAGAACTCCCAAATTTTGTGTTTTCCCAAAAATACCTGATAAGCCTTTGACACTGCAAGAGTTAAGACCACAGTAACTGAATAAAAGCACAGAATCCCAAATTCAGCTGTTACAAAAATTTAGCACTCAATATTTTCATATCAGATGCAAATAAAATTTTCATTTTAAATGCAAAAATTTAATTAATGCACTTTAAAAAATATTTGGTGTCTTTCAAACTGCCAGTCATCATTATGAGTAGGTAAAACATAAATTCATAAAAAAACCATAAAACCTAAATTCTGCTCTTTATCTTGAACATAACTTGATATGAACTCCTGTAGCAGAAAAGAGCTACGTAAGCATAACTAAAGCAAACACGGAACAGAACTTATTTTACTGAATGTAAAGGCAAAAATGTACAATATCCATCAAGTACAGGAATACTCAAAACCAATATTTGTGATTAAAGATGGAAAGAGATTAACTGTCATGAAGATTTAAAATTATTCTAGTGTATGTGGTATCATGGTCTTTGCACACTTTTTCACAAAAGCCGTATCATTAAAATTAAGATGTAAGTAGGGAAAAAAGAGTATGCATGTTTGTTTTTAAACAGATTTAAAGCACAAAAGTATCAGCATTTTAAAAGCGAATAAAGGATTTTAGAAATGCGCACGTACCAATACAATCCCCATTTGTATCCTGCTTATATCCCATATTGCACTCACATCGGTAACTAGAAAGGGTTGGTATACATCGGCCATTTAAGCAAAGGTTGGGATGGTGTTTACAGATGTCTATTGTCTGATTGAGTATTGCTGATAAAAGAAACAGAACATGAGGTATTAATATATGAAAATATTAACAAATGAAAATGTTAATATTTTGAAATAGAAGTATAAAGGCTATATAAGCTTCAGAAAGTATTATCAGGTGTATAAATATATCCACCAAATAGAGTATTTTTTCCAAGCACTATCTTTTGACATGACAAAACCAAGTACCTCTCAGAACCAAAAAGCTCATTAAATGAACAGTCTTAATTTTGAATTACCATCTATGTGTATAGCCTCATGAGATTGTCAATGGCCTCATGAATAAACCACAATATGGGTGAAAGCTACAACAAAGCTGAAGCAGTCTATTCCTATATATTTAGTATTATATATATATTCCTATATATTTAGTATTTTTGGCCTGCCTGTCTAATAATACTCCATCCTAGAGATGTGCTTACACATGTTATAAGCAGCTCTACATATATGATACTTCCCCCAGAATATTATTCCTCTTGGGCTCTCAGTCAAGGCAGTATTGCTGCAGAATAGGTAAGTTTTACATTTGGAGGAAAAAAGAAAGAGAAATTTATTTTAAACCCTGGTGTTTTTTGAAAACACTTAAAAATACAGAGTTTTATTAGTACTGACCAGGAGAGAGCAGCAGGAACAGCACAGGCTCAAGGCCTCTATAACTGAAGAAAAAAATCTCTACATCTGAGCTCTTTTAAAAGAAAGGGCTCCTAAACATCCTAATCTATTAACTGAGGTCTCTTGAAGTGCTTGAGTACAAAGGCATTTTTACATGTTAAGAATACCACATCATTTCCAGACTAAAAACTAAGCAGCAAAAAAGGAAGAAATAGAAGGAATAAAAAAAGGTGAAAAAAAAAAAAGGTGTTTTTTTAAAAAAAAAACAAGTCACAACAATGCAAGAACTTACTTAGCCCTGTAATTACTGGTCCATTTCCATTGGGACTTTGGCCACTTGTTCCTACCCCAGCTCCACCTACACCTGGGGAGAAACCATTGCTTCCTGGGATGGGAATGAATCCTGCTCCTCCTGGGCCATAGCCATTGCCACCAGGAAGGAACCTGTTTCCTCCTGTCCCACCACCTCTGGAACGACCTCCAGAAGAAGTACTATCCACACAAAGTCTGCGGTGTTCATCTATTAAACAGGAATGCACAGAGAAGCATAAAGTGAATGAACCCTTCAGAGTCAGCTTACAAGGAAGGTAGAGATCTTTGTATGTTACAATAAATTGAACACCAGCTCCTCATTTCTTTGGCATGATGTGTTCCTTCTCCCACTCCTTATCTCAGGCAGATCCCATGACTGTGACAAGTGTTATTTAAGGAAGGACACTAAAAATAATAAAAGGCAATATTGTAATTTACAGCTATTCGTTGAAACCTTTTTGTCGATGTGCTGCTAGCTGCACTGTAACTCCCTGGTAACTCAGGGTCACTCAGAGATCTTGATATCGATAAACTGAAAATACTGTTCTGTGGGCAGAGTTGAAAGAATAAATTAAATACTGATACATTCCTGATTCAATGTAGCCCAAAATTTAATGGAACAAGAGAGCAGCTGTACCTTTAAATCAAAATAACCTACAGTCTTCAGAGTTGTTTGAGCTTGACCACAAATTTTTTCCATTTCCTAGGAATTATTTGCCAAAGTCAACAAAAAAATGTCAAAGAAACTAGTCCCAAAAAATCATGAATCCCCCCAAAATGGCTCACAGATGGTAACATCAGTATCAAAACCACAGGTATGAATAATAATGTAATTCCTGACTTTCTTTTTTCATTTACTCTGCATTTTAAATTAATTTATAATATTCCAGTGATCTCAACCCCAAGTAGAATGGACAGTGAGAAAACTAACCAACAAGTCACTCACCAGACCCTCTGACAGGACACACATCTGGAACAGACCCAATGGCCCAGCACTGACCAGACTCGCAGCAGCATTGCCTTTTGGTGAATCTACCGGGAAGCTCCTGTGCACAGCGGCCGTTCACTATGCTGGAGAAACATGCACTTGCCCTCTGATCTGGAAATTAATTTAAAAATAAAACCATTCCTGAATGCTGACTAGGAGAAAAGCTCCATGAATTTCAAAAGACGTGGTAGTAATTACAATAATTGGGCACATCCTGATATTTTGGTTAAAAGCGCATATTATCTTAAACTTGAAATAACATAATTTGTATTAATAAGGATTACATTCTTCACTTTTCTCCTAAGGAGAAATTATACAAAGTATACAAAATATATAAATTATAGTTCAATACTATAAGCATTTAGAAGCACAAGAACTTTTGGACACATTTTCATTTAAGGGAAGGAGAACCTGTGATATAAGGGCCTACTTTAGTGCACTAAGGCATGTGATTTGTGTGCAGTTGGTTTTTGAGAACTGACTCTGGCAACTACATTGTAAACCATGCCAAAATCCATAGACATTTTGATCATATTGGAAATCATATGTTCCCAGTATTCCTGAGGCCAGCTACAATATACTTGATGTTTGGCATTCCTCAGATGACCCCGAGTAACAAAAGCTGGCTATGTTGTGCGAAAAACTATCCATGTGAAATCATTTGTAGGTCTTGTGTTGCTACTGGCTTACATCATTCATCTGTAATTCAAAAATCCTTTCAGAATTCCCACCCCTTTCCCAACATGAAAACAAAGTGCTTTGACATGTCTGAAATAATAAGAACCACATGAGATCTAGAAAAGGCACTGTTATTAGCAATTGTTAATGGTTTTCACACATGGTATGCAGTACTACGGCTAATTCATTGGAATGGTTTATACTCTACATTTGACATGTGCAGCTTTATAAAAGAAACTAAAACATGTGAAAGTAAGCATACTTTTTTTTTTTTTTATAATACAGAAACAGATTTTAAATAAATTTCTTGTAAAAACTGCATCTACTGAAACCAAATATTTGGTTTGGTTTATTACCTCTTCCAGACAAATTACTGGCATTTCAGTATATCTTAATGCCTCCTGAACTCATATGTGTGCCTTATATTTGTCTCTAAAGGTTAAATTAACCTACATGAGATGGAAATTGAAATACCAAATAAGAATAAACGTTTGCTCCTTTAGGACCAAAGTGAGCTTAGCTTTTGGTTTCATCAGATGCAGGTTTGAGAAACAAATATAATGAGTATTTCTTACGTTTGCCTAGACAACAAAGAATTATTAGTTGCTTTTTTCCTAAGAAGATCCAGATCTCAGACAGGAGTTCTCAAGCTACAATACGGTCGACACAGAGGGATCTACAATCCAGATAAAGATGGTTGCAGTGGCAATCATCATCAGAAGAGGATGTTATACATTTTAAGCAGCTGGATCAGAGATAGTAGGGAGTTAGCACAGTTTTGCATAGGGGGCAGTGCTAGATGACTGGGACAGAAGTTCTTCTGCTGTTTATAAGTTGCCTTAATAACTCTGAGAGCACTAAAAGCCTTCAGGTTGAAATACCTACCAATACAGCGGGAGCTATCCACAGATGTAACATAACCCCGTGTGCAGATGCAGAAATAACTTCCCACGGTGTTAGAGCACACACCACCTTCACAGATTCCTGGGATGATGTAGCATTCGTCAATATCTACGCAAAAAGGAAAAAAAATGGAATAATTAGCAGGGCAGTTTTATATAGTGTATTAAAAAGAGGAAAAGGCCTTTTCTGATATGAAACTATTATTAGACTGAATAACAAAATGCTGGTGCTTGAATACCGCAAATAATTTTGTTTACCATCTAATGGAGGCTTTCCTTATACATTCAAGGGGTGTACCACTTCAAGTTGCAGAGTAGGTTGAGTGCAGTCTGGAATTCCCCCAAAGTGACACATACCGACTGCCACCTCCAGGAAACACACAATAGCTACAATGCAACATCAAAATACTCATCTGGCTCTTGAGCTGAAGAAAGGAGGATGGGACAGAAGCCAACTATGACAATTCTTGACTTCTGCAACCACAGAAATATTCCTTATCAGATCTGACTGCTTTCTAGCCTTGTAATATTCCAACTTTAGGCAAGCATTTTGGCTGATCTATTCAAATGCAACCAAAGATTGCATTTTTACTTCAGATATTTTTAATCCATTCAAATGTTTCTGCTAACTAAAAGCAGTGCTCTCATCTGAATACTGAAACAATTTTGTATGCAAATATATATAAAATGAGATGTCATCAAGCTGATGAATGATCTGCTGTACATAACAAGGGGTTGCTAGGGCATTCAGCACCAGCCTAAGAGCAAGGTGTACTTTCCCAGCACAAATTGAAAGCAAAATTAGGAGCTGAGGCAATGAGAAACAGCAGGAAGCAGTCTGACTGTATTGTTAGAGATTTGAAGCACAGCAAAGCAAACTGAAATGGAAGAACTACAAATGGGAAGAACAGCATGAGAATAAAGACTGGATCATGACAATTTATAAAAATGAGCCACTTAACTAACCACTTCATTCTAAAACTGTGACAATCTTTAGGCATACGAATATTTTTATGGTTGTTTTACTAACCTAATTTTACTTTTAAGTGACCATTTTACACTAGCTTTTTGAGTGGCTTTCAACAAATATGAACTGTGGCCCAGGTGTAACATGGGAAGCATTTTGAGAAAACATGGGAAAATGTGGGCCAACTTTCTAACTATATTGATATGAGTTATGTTTTCCACTTGGAATGACGTAATACTGCAGGTTTTGCATGGCTTTATACAAAAAGTAGTCACAGATACCAGATTTCAGCTTGACTTGTTTGTAAGAGTCTGGATGCAGTATTAATATAAATTATCTTTCATACTGTGAAACAAAAATCTAAACAAAAAAGACCACTGAACGCACAATGTCATGTGTCAAATAATGCAGGAGAAGCACCAGAAAGAATATATGACAGAAATTATCTTGTGATGACACTGTGAAGGTCTTCACATTCCTTTCAAGAAAGCCTTGGGACCCCACAGACCATTCCTTGTACTCCTCCACAGACCTATCATATCCTTGGATTTGTCACTCCAGAAATTCTCCTGAGATGAATGACTAATTGCGAAATAGTTTTTAGGAGGCTTTTATACAATGAAGACTTTGCTCCCTCCCTTTCTTACATTCACCACACACAAAGAAAACGAACGGTGTCAAAAATACACAGGGACTATGTTAAAAAGTTTAACTCCCCACTGTGGGAAGGTCCACATATGAAGAACTCCCTTTAGATGTGAATCTACGGAAAGCACCTTCTACTGAAAGGAAAATGAAGTTTTGCCACAACACCACTAAGACTATGCAAACTATTCTTCTCAAAATGAAGGTATGAATAAAACACTCCCTTTCCCACTAGCATGTCACTTGGAGTATCATCGTAGAAAAGACAATTTATGTTGCAGGTAATATGTCCTCAGAATTCCTAACTAATCCACGCATAGAAGCATCCTGTGGACTTTGTAGTTTGTTTTATAATATGTAATAAAATCAGAGAAAGTGAAATTGTCTTTTTATAAGGTTATTTAAGCAATTTATAGGATGAAGAAATTGTAAATTTTACATTAAAAGAGTTACAAAGCGATGAAAACTACTCCCCACATTTCAGACATCTGGTCTAAGATGTACAAAACAACATGCCATTTTTGCTAAATCAAAACACTTTTAAGAAATAATGTTTGCCCTTAAGACTTCATAACTACCCACTGCAGAGATTCCAGAGTTGCAAAAGGTGGCATAGATAAAACTCCACTAATTCCACAGAAAATCTCTGAAATCTTGCATTGATTTACCATACTAAAGACAATAATAATGTGGTGAACTACTTACCACCTGATTTAATTAATGCAATGAAACTATGTGTACAAATCAAAACAGAACCAGAACTGGTGCATGTCTGATAGAGATCTTTCATGCAGTACAGATCTTTCACAACTTGTAAGTCTTTGAAACATGAATACTGTCTTCTGTATGCAGATACAGTCTGAAACATTATATCAGAAAGACAGGCATGAAAACTGGATGAAATGAGGACTCTGTGGGAAGAACTTACTTTTTATGGAAAGTGACACCTTAACAATGGCAGTCATTGTTATTTGTTTCATGCAAGAAAACTCCCTTTTTTATCATCCCTTAAAAAACACCTTTGATTTCTAGGGGATACTACACTACCCTTTTTCATCACTATTGTAATGGTTCCAAAAATAAATTCCAAGACTAATTATAAAGAGATTAGCAACATGGTGATCAGAGTTTATGACCATGGAAGTACTGCATGAGATGCAAATGCTGTACACATGAATGAGATGGCACAAAGCTGGTAACAACTGCCACTGGTGACACATGAGCGAGTTCAATTTAAGAATCCCTGTGCTAGAAATATAGTGTTTTCAAATATGTTTCATTCAAGTTTTCATTCAGCAAGTTTGCCAATGACACCAAGCTGTGTGGTTCGGTGGATACGCTGGAGGGAAGGAATGGCATCCAGAGGGACCTTGATACACTTGTGAAGTGGGCTGATGCCAACCTCATGAAGTTTAACCATGACAAGTGAAAGGTCATACACCTGCGTCAGAGCAATCCCAGGCACTCTCTGCCACAGGTTGGGCAGAGAAGAGATTCAGAGCAAAGCTGTGGAGAAGGACTTGGGGGTGTTGGTTGATGAGAAACTGAACATGAATCGGCTTCAGTGTGCTCTCGCAGCCCAGAAACCTACCATATCCTGGGCTGTATCAAAAGGAGCATGACCAGCAGTACTGAGCCAATGGATTTTTTGTTTCACTAGTTTTTGAGCTAAATCTCTGTCTTTCCTTCCTCCTCCCTGCTTCTTGCATGTGCAATCCTTTCAACAAAATATCAGTTACTTGTGACTGGAAATTCTGAGACTTTACCTAAGGAAGACTTATTTTTAGGATGGCTGACTGGGGGGCTCTCTTCCCTTCCTCGAAAATACATAAATTAATGGTCCTAGGGAAAATGGTTCAAAGATAGTAAGGGGAGACACTGTTTTAAAGGTGAAAAATACTGATGGCATGAATGGCTGTGGTTCCAATATTGCACATGAGATGAGAAAGACAGTCTTAATCTGAGAACCAATGTGTGGCATAAACTTTGCAGGCGTGAGCATTAATAGGTGAGCTTCTGCCAATAAAAATCCCAGGCTGACTACCTGTCATCCAGAATTCATGACTTTTACTGCTACAGTAAGCAGGAATTTATGAATAACCGAATTAAAAGTCCCAGAAAAAGTGCTCTCAACTTCTGAGTTCTGAAAAAAAGGCTCAATGAAAATAGTTTTAGTCCACAGTAATACCCGGTAGCATCAAATCTGAGTAACACAGAGTGTAATGAAATTATACATTAAAGCACGAAAACCAGAAATAGAACGGCTTCTTTTAAGAGGTTCTTCGCATTTTAGTGCCATGTTAAAAAAAAAAAAA
>NDXB01014014.1:25794-37529 GCA_002631895.1 Agapornis roseicollis
CTGTTCTGAGAAGCTCCTGCATTTCAAACATGCCAAATAATTTACAAGCAGCAAAAAATTCCACTTAAATTTTACATTCACTCCAAAAAAGAAAGGAAAGAAGAAAGAAAAAGAAAGAGGAAAGGAAAAGAAAAAGAAAAAAAAAAAGAAAAAGAAAAAAAGCCTTTCTCATACTTTCCTAGTTCTAGTTTTGGAAAAGCATCAGAGGTGTCATAGTTCCTTTGATTTTAAAGGGTGTCATAACTACATTTACTCCAGGAGTATAATGTATTTTCAATTTGAGAAGAGTAAGTAGAACACATTTATTAGATCTTTGAATAACTAATAAGTAGTAGTCAATCTCCTATGTAAACCACTAAGAACAGCTTATTTCTCCCTTCAGTTCATCTACATATAATCCATCTCCAAACAAAACAGATACAAGTTCCATTAATTCTGAAAGATAGTGTCCTAAAAATTAACAGAATTTCATTCCTAAAAAGACAAAGAAAACATAATATATTGTTTTTGCGTTTTATACCAAAAAAAGAGAAGGTTATGGGATTTTCTTTTGTTTAGTTAACACATCACATGAGGGTTCCAGATCCTCTAAATCCTCTTCACTGATACACAATTGCCATTAACTTCTGAAAGGTTAGTGACAGCAAACTGTAATCAGAGGCTCAAAATAAATCCAGTAACCGTACTGTATGTCTTTTTGGCATTTGGTTGTATTCTTCTTAAATAAATACAGGAATATAATGCAAGCAAAAAGGCCAGCACAGCAGTATTTACTGCTTAGCATAATTCTAGCAAAATCCATTATGGCACAAAAAGCAGAACATAAACATTCCTAGTTATTCTAACAATAGCTGTTATTTCCAGAAGGAGCCACAGGAGAAAAAATACTAACCCGCAAAATACATCTGGATGTTTAAGGGCAAACGATATATCAAGGGATCTCAAATCCCTACTTATTAAATATAAGACTTGATGTTAAATAAGGAAGGTCTGAATAGTTAGTGTAAGATTCCAACCTCTGCCTCTGAACGCTGGAGCCTTGCCTGGTTACTGACTCCAACTTGGATTTTGTCCTTTGTAGCCAGTAACTAATACTTGATCTAGTTTTCCATACTTAAAGAAAAAAGTGAGCAAATACTCCATACTGTATTATTTCTATCTCATGTTTTAAATAAAAAACTGTATTAAAGCTCTCCTTCCCAATGGCCTAATCCATACATATAAATGATGTAACTTCACTCAAATGATCAATCCCACTAACTGAAAGTATAATTGTTTAAAGGACTGGGTACAGTTTTACCCTGTAATTCTGACACTGAGAGATAATGAATTCTCAAAGCCTTTATACATATATATATACACACACATATAGATGTGATTAAAACTAGGCTTGGTTTCCATTCTTGTTCCATATTCTTGGAATAAAGTAATCACGGTAATACACTGGTATAATTCTGGCATTACCACCTTGGCTATGAAACATGGGGAAATAGACAAGAAACGGTTTTATCATTTTGGTTTTGTTTTGTTTTTTTCCCCAGAAAAAAGAGCAAAGAAAAAGGTACAAACTGGGTGCTGTGGGTTTGTGGGTTGTTATTTGCATTATTCCCTGTGAGGAAGTACATGACCAGGGAAGCTGGTGGGGAAGCTGTGAACAGGGACTAATTAGTATCTAACTTCTGCCACAGGCAGAAGTGGCAGGGGCTTAGAAGAAATAAAGCCAGCACATGTGACCTGTTCTTCAGTAAGCTGCCAGCAAAGCAGGAAATGAAAATCCATTTATTACTGAACTATTAAATAACAGCAACTATTTCAGACTCCAGATGCTATTTCACTTTTATTATACACAGTCCCATAAGAATCACAGATTTATAAGCAAGTATGTGTTAAAACTGAATTCACTTTTTCCTGTGGACACTATCAGGGAGAACTGCTGAATAACATGTTTTACAAATAAAGCAGAGCTTTACACAGGTTAAAGAAGTAGAATGCAAAGAATGCTTTAATTACTGTTTTCAGAAGGAAGGAAAATATCACAAATAAGTTCTTCTTTAGGCTTCAAAGCTGGAGTTCAGATGCCAGGCAGAAACATAACACACATAATATGACTGGCAATTTTTTTGATCTCTATTAAAACATTTATTTGATATATTTTAACTGCATCCTTGCCTCAGAGGAGGTATCTGGTCTCCTTCACAGGGACATCCTTAGGGTTAACAGCAGTAAAACATGAGCACTGTCATGGATAGATTACAGACATCATCAGTGACCAAGCAGTAGGCAACTGTAACAGCCGCTGGGTTTTTTGCTGTTAGCAGTGAATTGAAAGGGATGATTCCTCCTTTGGGCTTCTTTCCAAATAGAGGAGAAAACAGTGTTTCTGCAAGGCTCCTGGTGTTCCCTTTTAAAATGGTTCAAATGGATCTTTTTTCCCAGTGAACATCACTGCTTCCTGCAAAGCCCTAAACCTCTGTGCATACCTATCAGCATGCTTTGGTATACAATTAGGTAGATAAACATGCACACATTCACAGACACATGCACAACTGCTTCTATTTCTACTCAAGCATGGTAAGAAAAGCTCTATTTCTATGGGTGCAGTTCTATTTCTTGTAAACTGTCTCTTTGAAGGTTTCAACAAGAAGCAGCCAGGTTTCCTCTAGAAGAACTCCTAATAGGAATACCGTTGTGTACTGAGCAGAAATTGAAACTAGTCAACAAAAAAAAAAAAAAAAAAAAAAAAAAAAAAAAACAAAAAAAAAACCCAAAAGGAGGGGGGGGCCAGAAAAAAAAAAAAANTGTGTACTGAGCAGAAATTGAAACTAGTCAACAAAAAAAAAAAAAAAAGAAAAAAAAAAGACAAACCAAAAAAAAACCCAGAAGGAGGCGGAGGACAGGACAAGAGAAAAAAAGCTTTGGATATTTGGATGTTTTTACTCACATTTCAGTATTTCTTGCACTGAAACCAAGTGAAAATGCAACATTTTCACTTATAAAGTGTGATATTCAAACTGTGCGATTGTATTACTTAATTTTTCTGTGAATTCTGTATTGTAAGCAAAACTAAGGAAAACTCTGAGACAGCTTCCAAAATTGGTCACAAACCATGTCTTTGTAACTGAATACTGAGTATAATGTAATTTGGTAACATACTTAAATTGCTGCCTAACCATAAGCCAAAGCCTTGAACAAGTGGTCCTCTTATCTGTGAAACTTGAATATGAAGGTACCTACTTGTTGGGATAAAACTGGAGAGTTCTAATTTGTTTTGAAGGCATGGCAATTTCATTCAAATCAGTGAAGTCTTCATCAAACCCACAGAACCTCATGATTTTTCTATCATATTACTTTGTACAGAATCATTGCTTTGAATTGTATGCACACGTTTACTGAATAAACATGGTCTATGTTTATTAAACTATGCTTATTAAGCATATTCTGTGCTATCAAACCTGGAGTTTTTATCTAAAAAAGAAGGATATTTCTTACATTTTTTTACTTATCCAGGTTCTTCAACACCAAGTGTAAGAGAAGTAATTTCTTACAGTCATTGATAAAACTGATAGTTGCTTTTCACACTCTTGTCAGTAGGCTGAAAATACCTACATCAGTATTGGAGTATTTTGAATATTTTTGAGGAAACAAACAAAATCCTAGTAACTCACTTGCAGTTACATGCTGTTAACAGATGCACTCTTTATCAATAGTACTGAATTTTGAAACAGGATAAACACTGTCTTTACCCACACAAGTGGGTAAAGACAGAAAAAAACATCTAATGCAAAATGAGACCAAAGTAGAAACAGACCCTCCAACTATTCAGAACCTTTTCTTTCATTAGGTTTCATTCCATTTTAATGCTTTACTTAACTATTTTTTAGGTATATACTACAACATCACTTACCTTCACACTTTTGAGTTGCCTCATTCTGCTTGTGACCAGCAGGACACTTGCATTCATACGAACCTACTGTATTAATGCAGTTTCCTCCTTGGCAGACTCCAGGGATAGCCTGGCATTCATCAACATCTACAGAGACAAAAAAGAAGGATTACTTGGCATGAGATACAAAATTTCATCATGAATTTTGCCAATAGACAGAAGCTCTGAAATTATTCTTAAAAATAACTAAAGTAAACCCCAGCATATTCCTCTGCTTCAGCCACTAATATAAAATACAGCAATAACAGCAGTAACATGACCCAAACCTCCATGTATGTTGTGTTTAATTCCATGTAAGCTCAAAATGTACTACATGCAGAGATCAATTCAATACCATTTTTTTTTCCTGGATTATAATTAAATATGGAATTCAGTTATAGAGTTAAAGCAATACACTGCCTATCAAAATAAAATTCACAATTTTTTATTTCATTCCTTTCTCTATTATGATTAAAATACCTATTTAAGATAGGTACTTTTTCCTGAGATTTTTCACTACTGCCAAAAAAACAACTAATACTAACCATTATCCTATTTTCCATTTCCAGAAATGGAAAATTTTCTGTTAGTTTGCATGCAGTATTACATGGAGCAGCTGGTAAACTTTATTTAACATGCAGAAGAAATCACCTCTTTCCTCTTAACATACATGCTCATTTTCTTTATGCCTACTTTTTGCCACAGCCAGCTCAATGTAGAGAACAGCAAGATAAGAGATGGGGTAGGACAACCATTTTAATAGTAGAAAAAAGTATTCCTTTTCAGGAGGATGTTCATTATCTCAAGGCCCCCACAAGGCACTCAAATTCCACTTGAGTCTGTGGATTATCAGGTTTTGGTTTTGTTACTCCTAATGTTTCTGCTATAGATAAAACCTTGTCCATCCATCTATTTTTTCATTTAAGCAGATATAATTGCTCATAGTACAGGAAGAAGGCACGGGTTTATATTTTCTTTTTTTACTTATTTTAACCACTGAACTTGGGTTTAACTTGGATAAGTTTGCATTTAGGTCATGAATCTGTGCTGATTTAATTAGCACAATACTGTGTCCAACAGATTGGAAATGGATGGAGGACTCAGAAGTATAAACTTTCTGCAAGCATTTTTTTTTAAATAAATAAATAGTGCTTGGTACAATTGAGATGGTCTGGAAGGCAAACTTTTCATCTCTGAAGTATTTTAAGAAAGCTGAACATGATTTAGCACCATTAGACAGAAAATGTGTTCTATCATTTATTCACACCAAGCCCACTCAGTAGCTCCCTCCTCAGTAAGACTAATATGGCATTTGGCTTTTGTCCCTTAGGCCTCAAACTGCATTCACTATATTCAGTATGCCTGTGCCTTGTGTCAGTTATTAATGCCTATTTAAATTAAGCCAACTGTGTCAGCAGAGGAGTGGTTAAAAATAACCACTGTGTATCTTTCACAGTTCTGTAAGTCACAGATGTCAAACAACAATAAACAGCAGTAGCAGCAGGAAATGAGTACTTCCAAGAAAGAAAAAAGTAACACTGAAGTTTCAAAGTACATAAAAGTTTAAGATCTACTGATTCCATTAATTTCTTTCGATTCCAATCCTGTGTTTTTAAAAGGACAAATAAATGCTAAGTCTGAAAAGCTGATCCCAAGCACAGCCCTTGTCCAGTGAAGAAATACCACAAATGGTATCAATATGCAAGGTGAGATCCTACAGACCTTTGAATCACATGCACTACCTTGCTTCTCCTTGTTAACATCAATCTTAATTTCTGAGGACTTATATGTTAACTATTATGAGTTGTATTCAACTGTAATGATAGTAAGTATATTCAACTTCAACATTAGCTGAAAAGCATATATAAACAGTGTAAGGTTGATGTTTGGGGTTTTTTTTGTAGGTATCACCTTTTGATGAAAAACTAAGTTTGTTGTAATATACCATAACTGTTTTGGAACTGAGAAACAACAAAAGTATTTTCTTGAAAGGGTATATTGTATGAACTGCTTCCTAAATGCCGTTTCAAGAGCGAATAATATTTTTTTTTTCTGAAAATACACGAAATTTGAAATGAAGGCTATTTTATTTACCTTGTTGTAACTTTGACAGTCAGGCTAAGCCACAGAGGAGTTCTAGCATTATTAATTATCCATTTACTTCTGTTTTTAAACCCCAACCACATTAACATGATAACCTTTTCGCCATAAATAGGAAATGGGATTAATAATTCTTTAGATATATTTCTGTATATCAAGCTTCAATATGCTACAGATTCAGTAGAAAGTTTCCACGTGTTCAAAGGTTTGATAACATTTTGTAAGTGGCTCTTCACTTTTGCAGTTTTCTCTGCAAAACGCCTGCAGGATTTGCACAGCTAACTTTAAACATGCACCTCTGAAAACACAGCCAAACTAAGCTTCCCTTTCTAATGAGTGGAGTCTGCAGAACCACAAAGCTCAGGAAAAATAATTTCTCTTAGATTTTATGCACAAATATTGGAGAATGCAATTTTCATTTATAATGCTAGTAACAACAATTACCCAGATAGAAATTTTCTCTCAAACTGAATAGCCACAATTCCTGTTTAGGAAATGACTGAATAGGAGTTGTTGGGGGGAGGAGGGAGAAGAAATAAACAAAAAAAAAAAAAAAAAAACAACACTCCCTGCCCCCCCAAAAAAAACAAACTCACAAAAAACAAAAAATAATTTAAAGGATTAATTTTGTTCATGGCAAAAATGATGTTCTACACAAGCACATTACTCAGAGAATATAATTAATCTTGAAAAGATGCTAAAGAGCCATTTATGATACACTTAAGATTGCAACATGGGCATCCTGTGAAGAGTAGGAGAAACTTCATAGTCAGAAGGCAGATTTTGTCATCTTCTTTGATATGTAATGGACATTTAAATTATAACCTGTATTCCAATTGTATGGCTTGCAAGTTGTACTGATTTTGACGTGTCCATATCAACTTCTGAACTAGGCTATCTGCTGATTAATTCACTTAAAAAATGCCAAGCATTAAAACTACGGATGGTGGGATTCTGGTCTAATCATGTGAGAAAATTACAGGTTTACTGAACACCAAGGGGGTTTGTGTTCATTTAACAGAAGTCTCTGTAGATCTATGAAGAAAAAAAAAAAAAGGCAGAAAAGAAAGCATTTAAAAACCATTACCCAGATCACTGTATTCATTCCTAAAACCTACAGAGGAAATATTTAATACCAGTCTCATTTGGCCTTTCAGGTAGGAGTTATCATACTTACAGAACAACTGCTTCCTGAATTGCTAATACCCCCCTCTTCTAAAATTTCCATCCCCCCTCCCAGAGCTCTACCTTGACTCTTTTATTTTCCTGTTCACAGTTCATCTCTCTGCAGTCATACCTCCTATTGCAGCTTCTATCTATGCACAAGTTACAGATCTCCCATTCTTTACTCCTTTTATTTGGATTAAGCTTTTTATTCACCTTTTTCTGCCAGGATCAGTTTGGCACGGAAATTTTAAATCTTGATCTCTCTTCCTTGCAGTATTGCACTGTAGTAGTTGCTCAGTAGCAAGCATCTTAGTCCAAATTTGTCTCTTCAGCATACCACTTGGCTCCCTCTCAGAGTTTCTACTTTAGCTGACTGTTGGAGGCTTTTTTGACCCCCTCTGAACGACACTGCTGTACTGCTTTGTTCTAAAATGTTCATATGTAGCTGTAGAGAAACCCTGCAGCTTATTTCTACAGGCTAAGTACCATAATACAGAGTTTGGAAAGGTAAACTGTCTCTACAGAGTCAAGCGACCCACCCAGTCCCTTCTTCCAGTAGGGTGGTCTGAAAATCCATGAGAGAGTGGATGACACGCTATCAACCTGCAGCCACCACAGAACTTAGGTTGGGAGGAATTACCAGTACTCAGAACTTAAAAGAAACTGTCTCAGCTGTTGAAAGGCAATGATTCTGTGGAACAACGAAATTCTTCATCTCTCCTTTCCAACATGGAAAATCTTTCCTTCACCTGTTTGTGCCTTACTATTATCCTGTGCTAATTCCTGAAGACATAAATGAAATCAGATTTTCCTATGTTGTAATCAAATGCCAAAAATGCAGCAAAAATAATGGCTGTTTAAACTTCCTATCACACAAAGTAGACTATCACATTGTTTCTATGCTCCCCAGCAGAATTAGGCAATGATGCTAACAGCGTAACTTCAAAATATTTGCCACACTGAATAAGCTGGCAAAAAAAAGAAAACACAGTACTGTGGACATGGGTGCTAAAGAGCTCTACTGATCTCTCACATAATTTAAATGAAGAACCAGAAGCTACAGCAGCATCACTTTGGCAGCAAAAGTTTAAAAATCCATTTTATCTGTCCAACATCTTCATCATATGGAGGAATTTGACTTACTTGAAGACTGCAACCAGCGTGCATGCCTTCAGTACACTGTTTCTGTTTATGATACTGTTACGAAAAGAATGTCTAAAATATACTAATCACTTCAAGATGAACAGTGAAACATAAGCTGCTATATGCAGACAGAGGCCTACTTCTGACATATAAGGAAAAGTGCTATCAAGTATTTCTGCATACTGTAATTTGGATGCTTAAAGCAGTGTAAGCTTTCTTCTCCAGGCTGAAGAGAGACAGCTCACTCAGCCTTTCCTTAAAGGAATGATCCTCCAGACCCTTCATCATCCTCATATCCCTTCATTGGACTCAAACTACAAAATCTCTCTCTTGTTCTGGGGAGCCCAGAACTCAACACAGCATTCCTAAGTGTGGCCTGATCAGTGCTGACAAGAGGGAACGATCATCACCCTTGTCCTACTGGCAATACTTTTTCCTTCCACAGCTCAGGATACCATTAGCTTTCTTTGCTGTAGTGGCACACCGCTGGCTCACGTTCAGCTTGGTGTCCACCAGGACCCTCAGATCCTTTCCTGCAATATTGCTTTCAAGATCACCAGCACCCAGCAATATTGGCACCTATTCTTCTCCATGTGCAGGACTTTTATATTTCTCCTTCTTGAACTTTCACGAAGTTCCTGTCAGCTCATTTCTTCATCCTGTCAAGGACCTTCTGAATGCAGCACTGGCATCACATGACAGCTTCTGGCATATCAGCCACCTCTTCAGTTTGATGTCACCTGCAGGCTTATTGAAACTACACTCTGCCCCACCATCCATCTCATTCATGAAGATGCAAAACAGGTCTGAACCCAGCACTGACCCCTGGGCTACAGTGCTAGTCACTGGACTCCAACTAGACTTTGCTTTGCTGGCCCTCTAAAACTAGAATTTGATTTGCAGGCCGTCTGGGCCTGGCCATTCAGCCAGCTTTCCATCAACCTCACCATCTCCTAATTCAGCCTGTACATCAGTATTTTATGGGTGACAGTGTCAAAGCACTTGTTCTGAATTGCCCATCAGAAATTCTTGCTAACACATAATAACCACAAACAAATCCTGATCCTGTATGCCTTTTGTTATTTTGTAAAAATGCAATTAAAGTTCTCCAGCACTACAGAGAATCACCTATATAAAAAAATTGGAGCAGTTCATTCCAGTAAACTTTACCACTTTGCTAAAAAGGACCTTAACTCTTGTCATGGAGATCTGCTTACTCATACAATGCCTGCAAAATCCCAGCTGTGCTGTCTCATATGGATTTTGGAAATCGTAAGATATGGATACACTGAGACAGAAGAGTATATAGACACTTCATGAAATTACAAAACAAACAGAACAAAAAGATCTGTAACACAAAATTATTTGAACCTCTATTTATCCTTGTATTTACTAGGGATTAGTAAATCAAAAGGAATTTTCTTTCTTTAACTAATTCCATTATACAGACCATAATCAGAACTCAAAGAATTGTTAATTTACAGCACCTGATTTCAGCCCAAATGCCAACCTTACTCAGCACTGTTAATTATGTAATACTCTGTGGGGAGGGCTGTGCTTTGGTTGGAGTCCAGCCTTCCCTCCTACGGGGCCCAGCCAGTGCACTGCTAAGGCAGCGAGCACAGACACCACCAGGAAGAGTGCAGCCCAATTCAATGGGATACCTACTGGGGGTGTAGTTAAGACTACTGGGGGTGTAGTTAGGACAACAACCGCGTATGTATGATCGCTCTGCTCAGGAATTGGCTAATGGATGAGTGCAGCTGGCTGTTGAACAGTTTGTTGATCCAAGGTGATGCAATAATGATGAACAGCTTCAGATTCATCATTGTATCTGATCCTGAACCTCAATAAATAAGGAGCAGTCAAACAAAGGTTGGGACTCAGCCTCAAATTACTCTTAATTAGTACTACCCATGAAATGCAAAATGGGGAAAAAAATTGAGGAAAGTTCATAAATCAGCTAACATAGGTGGCTAAAACTATTGGGTGCAATGAGGATGTCACCCAACCAAAACCCTCAAAAGAGGCCAGAACCCTCAAACAAGGTCCTGTGGAACTTCAGGTTAAATCCTCAGGTGGGATGAGACACCAGAAAGACTTTAGAACCAGGTGGTGGAGGGAAGGTTTCTACCAGGTTTGTCACTAGAATTAATGCATAAGAAACCCACTAGCAGTTTTAAGAGCCATGTTCCAAGCTGTCTGTGAAGCCAGACAGTTTGGCAAGGATGCAGACTGCTCATCCATTAATCCATTTTATAGAGACACCAGAGAGACAATAAGCACCATTCAGCACACTACTACCCCACTGGCAGAAAACTGGTAGTGCCCATACCCTGCCTGGTGTCCCAGGTATGTCAGTTTAAACTTTTTGAGTGGGACACCAAGGGGGCTCCACATGTCATCACAGGCCTGGGCCCTAACAGATTCCCTGTAAGATGCTTGATTGACACTGGAGTCCAGATTTCTTATTTTACCTCTTGTCCTAATGGAAAACCTGGGTATCTTCCCCGTGCATATGTGCTCATGTTCAAGGAGTGGGTGGCCAACCTCTCAATGTGAGTGGTGTTGCATCTTCCTGATGAAGTGACATTACTGAGTTAAAATTGCTTTTGTTCCTCACCAAAAAGAGGCACTACAGCTCCACAAGCTTTTTTACGATTGGGAAGCCACCTGTGGACAGCCCTGGCCAAACCAAATTTCCACTGGCAGAGATATGATTAACAGATTGGTTAGGCTTTTCCACCTGGACTGCCCTTGCCAAATCTATCAAATCCCCAGAGACTGCTTCAAGTCCCACAGATTGGACAAGCAGTATCTTTCAAACACCCCACCAATGGGCTTAAACAACACCTCCTTCTGAGCATACTTAATACCATCTGAAGCATTCAGACTCCTGACAGCAAGACCCTAAAAATTCCCTACAAATGAATCCAGGGGTAACTGTCTGGCCTTTCCCTACCAAGTCTGCTTTCTTTTCTGTTCTGTACAAAGGAATGGATGAGTTCACAACTCAGAACAGCAAAATATGGTTCACTTGTATGATACATGGTTATTGTATTCTGCTGAGGCCATGCTGCCAGCACAGCAAGAATAATATGTGGTCTTACTGGAGGGATAGAAGTCTGTCCCTAATTACCAACCAGGTCAGTACAGGTTCATGCAGGCTTTTTTTTATTTTCGGCACAGCTATTTTGGCACTGCTTTGGCATAGCTCTAACATGGAAACAGCAAATGATTCTATGTTCAGTGGTGGAATAGATGTCATGGGTTAAGCCCAGCCAGTAACTCAGAACCATGTAGCTGCTTGCTCATTCCCTCCCTTCTATGCTCACACACTCCCTCCCCCCCCCCCCCCCCCCCCCCCCCCCGCACCCCCCGCCCCCCGCGCGGGGAATCACAC
>NDXB01014014.1:37641-69314 GCA_002631895.1 Agapornis roseicollis
CCCCCCCCCGGCTCCCAGAGGAAGAGAACTGGCAGAATGTAAATCCCACGGCTCTGTTCTGGGAGGGCATGGTGCATGGCTGCTGCTGGTAGCATATAGCCAACCAGTTGCACTTGGAGTAGCATCACAGGTACCTGAAGCAATCCAATATGAAGTGGCTTGGCCTCTTTTTCCTGATTGCCATTAGCACCGCTGTGCAGACATATGCTTCCACCCAGTGAGGGCTTAAAAGTAATGTAGTCTTGCAAATGGTAATGGAATTTGAATGATATGAGGACATGAATGATCATGTGTTTTCTGCCTGTATTGCCACTCCAACATTAGCTCAGAGCTTGCTTTTCAACCTTTATGGCTCAGGCATTGACATATCAATAGCAAACAATTCCAAAACAGCAGTTCTCCTCTATATCACAAAAGGCAGTCAGGTGTGTTGTATACCTCTAGCTTCAGGTCCCATGTGCTTGAGTGAAAGCTGCACAGAAGGTGTAGATGGCTGGACTACCACTAACACCACCCATACTTGGGACTTGGATTCAACTATCCCAAGCAACGGATTTCATTTATCCCACTTTAATGCATCAAAACCTAACTTCTCTGTTTCCTGTAGAATGCAAGATTGTGATATGCCAGATCCAGGCAAAAAATTCATCAGTACTCTGTGGGACACTGAATACTTCAAATTAGAAGTAGCAAAACAGTGACTCCCACACTTATTTAAAATTTCTTTGTTTCAAACACAAGATGTTTCCTGCCACATTCACTTAGGTCAAAACCAAAAACTGAGGAGTTTAAACTTATCAACCCACCTCAAGAGAAATGGGCCTTCTGGTCTAATATTATACATCAAGCTTTATTCATATGCGGAAAGAATACTTTTGTGGTGGCACAGACACTCCCAGGTATGATATGGCTGTATAGTGACAAATATGCCTATCCCAAATTGATTGGTGGAAAAAGGAAACCTGGGAAACCTGCCTGTAAGTCAGCTGCCTGCACCCATTCTATTCTGCCCTGGGAAATGGATGCCTCATATGTTGCACTATTTAAGTGGGCAGAACTGTCAGGGAAACCTAGAAACACTTGGGATAAAATGAGTGTGGCTCAATGGTTGAAATGCATGACAGGATGGGTGGACTGATTTATTCCATGTTGCAACATTAGGACTAACATTATATTGCTGGAGATACCCTTGTCCAAGTGGAACAACTGGCAAGCAGCACCAGAACATCCTTCATGCTGGTCAACACACAATTGTAAGCCACCACCAAGATGATGCTACAAAATAGATTGGCACTAGATGCCCTCTTCCTCAAACAAGGTGGACTGTGCACACATTAATGCAACAACAGACTGTTGTACCTCAGATTCTGAACCTTAATCTCTTCACGGTGAAGAGTGGAGTAAGATCTGACTGCAGTATCTATTTGGTTTCCATTGCTTCTTGAGAAGGTTCTAAGACAACACAGCATGCAAACTGACTATGTGCATCAGCCTGTAACATAAAAGTAGTGCATCCTCCTTTAGGAGTTCTAGAATACTTTGTTAAAGTATACACTTTGTTCTAAAATTTAGCCAAGCAGAACAGATACCTATCTTTCAAGATAGGTGGATCCCAGTAACAACAAAAAGAAAGAACAGCAAGTTTCTTAGCACCACAGAAACAGATACTGGATAAGGCAAAAAGGCTTTTCCATTCCTCAAACATTTTATGAATACAAACATAGAAGACTGGACTCCTTCCTTACTCATGCATTTTACTTGCCTTGTACAAATAATCCAAACACAGCATCTAGATGGCTCACTATGGGCTTTATCTAAATGACAGAATTAAAAAAAGGTCTATGTAACAACTCCCAACCACAAATAACTGCTTCAGTTGCAAGAAGCAGTGATTTTTTTTTTCAGTAGAATGAATGAAATATGTATTAGTTACAACAACACAAGCCAGTTGCCTGGTTGCTGCTCTACTGCAGTATATGATGGCTGTACTCAACAGACATTTCAGCCTTTCTATGCTCTGTATTTGTGGCTCCGTGATTAGCATTCATTTTATCCAGGCATTTGATTTTTTTCTGCACGTACACTAGCTAAACTCTGGAGGCAGCAAAGCATATCTGAACTTTATCCGAGTGAGACACAAAACACATGCGAGGAAAATAGCAATTTTAAGTGGACTGCAGGTTTTCAAGACTCATTATAAGCAACACAACAGTCATGTGTAACACAAATCCATAGACTTACCTTGACATGCTCCAGTGCGAATATTAGGGATGAAGCCACGACGGCAAGGTTGAGGCTGAGCAGGGCACATTTCACAGGGGTGACCCCATGCACGCCCAATGGTTGCACAACAGAGTGTTTTTGTGCAAACAATTCCAGTCAGCTGGCCCTGACACATCTGGTTGTTAACTTGCATGAAACATGGGCCTGTTCTGTAATCTGGAAAAAAAAGGAAAGATCATTGTATTATACAAGAAAGTGTACTAGTATCTGTAGAAGGAATCAATCTTTAATCCAGTAGATACCTATTATTGAGCAAATCCCCAAAGGACCTGGAAATCTATTACTGCTTACAGAAACAGCATTACACCTTCCACTGAAGAGATTTATTTTCATAGCACTGTCTCATCTCTCAATTATTTCTTTCTGATACATACAAGTAATCAAAGGCAGCTGGACCAAAACTGACCTGCATGCTGACAATTTGTTCTTCAAAACCCATAATAACAGAAAGAATTTTACAAACAAACAAACAAGCAAGCACACAATCAAAACAGCAGACCATATTAAGCAAACAAGGACTGGATCTGGTTTACTTGTTCATAAGTTACTTCATGGCAATTCATGGGAGGGAACTACAAACCACAGCAGGCACAAATTTGTTCACATCACTCAAAGTCCATGCCAGCAACTGTCACAGAATCAACATTCCTGCTGGAATACTTAGTGCAAAATAGTGTTAACCATATAGAACTAATCGGTAAACCACCATTTATCTTCAGAGGTATAGCAGGAGATAAAACAACCTATTCAAACTATATTGAGTACACTGAATATAGCACACAAACTACATGAAAATACACTCCTAGTCAGATTCCTGTAGTTAACTCATTAAGGTTCAGCTTGTATAAAGAGAAAGATTTTTTGACTTTATGAGGCTGCATAAACTAGAAAGAATTAACTGAAATTCTCTAGGAATCTCTGTGTCCTGGGTTCAACAGTAGAAGTTGTTTTTCTCCTTCTTAGTGGCTGGTGCAGTGGTGTGATTTTGACTTTAGTCTGAGAACAACGCTGATAACGCTAACGGTTTTAGTTGTTGCTAAGTAATGCTTACTCCGATTAAGGACTTTTCAGTCTCTCATGCTCTGCCAATGAGGAGGGGCACTGGAAGACAGGAGGAAGCAGAGACAGGACACCTGACCCAAACTAGCCAAAGGGGTATTCCATACCACAGCACATCATGCCCAGCATAAAAACTGGAGGGAGTTACCTGGAAGGCCCAGACTACTGCTCGGGTTGGGCTGGGTACTGGTCAGCAGGTGGTGAGCAATTTGTATTGCACATCACTTGTGTTCATTGTATAATTTTCCTTTCCCCCTTTTAGTTTTATATTCTCTCTCGTTGCTATTTCCCTTATTATTATTGGTGGTGGCAGTTATAGTTTTGTATTGTACCTTCTTTACTGGACTGTTCTTATCTCAATCTGTAAGATTTACATTCTTTTGGTTCTCTTTCCCATCCCTCCAGGAGCTGGGCAGGGAGAAAAAGGAAGTGAGTGAGTGGCAGCACTGGGCTTAAACCACAACATGTTTTAAAGAGAGAAATTCTGAAGATACATCATAGCCTCAGTTGAAGCTGTGGATTTGATTCTGAAATTACCATGTAAAATTCTATGCTCTATTTTATACCGTGAATCAGATGGCAGTATTATAATGCTTCACCTGACCTTAAAAACCCTGAGTTTATGAAGCAATCATATTTTCCATATTGGTTTTTTCAGTCTGATTGTTAGGTGTCTCTACATTTGCTCTTTTCCCAGAATTGCTGCTGGAATAATTTTGCCAGAAAGAACATGTGTTAGAACATATGTTATAAATCATTCCTGCTTAGAAAGGGTAAATGTTTTGGTGACAGTGATTTTCAACACATACAATGTTATGCATTCTTTTAATATCAGCAAATTATACTCACTGACTTAAATAACGACAACCTTTCTCAGCAATCTAAATTGTTAATATAATTGAAGTTAATAAAAACAACTTTTTTCTTGGCATCAACATAAAAAAACCCCATGGAAATACTAAGCATTCTAAACTATACTACAGCATTTCTATTCTTTCACAGAACTGCATTCTGCATTCACAAATTGGACTATCCAGGTACTCTAGTTTTTAGGATCTTTTTACTTCATTCCTTTTAAATAATTTTAAGTCTGTTATAATTCCATCTGCAATTTAAAAAAGATGATTTGACAGGGAGCCTGCCACAAGGACTAGAAATTTTAGAGTTCTAGTGTACTGGTATGGTCCAATATTCATCTACTTAGTTTTTCTTCCTCTGTCTCTGGCAAAATGAGATGATTCAGACGAAGGCGTAAAAAGCCTGCTGTAAGTAGACATGGAATAATCTGTCTGCCACATTAAGTTTCCTCTGGTTTCTAACACCCACTAGCTCAAAAGCCTGAAACATTGTGTTTAACATCCCAGCTACCATTTGTCATACAGGACAACACACTAAAATATTTCGGTACACATACAAGGATCCGGTTTCTATCTGAATTTTATCACACTTACCCTCCACAGTTTCATACAGTTTCAACTACTCCTGCTCATGAAAATTTTACCTCTTCTCAGGTAATTAAAAAGAGGAAAAGTGAGATGTAAAGACAAAAGCAAAAAGCAAAAAAGGCACCTAGAGACATATTAGAAAGCCCATTGCAAGTTATCTGGAAGAACATGAACACTTGAAGATTCTTTTCATGAGAAAGCAGACTGAAATTTTAACTGAATGCTGTTAATAGCAAAATACTGCTTCTGTAAATATTGTGAAGCTCAACAGTGCTATTTGTGGGGCAGTGGTAGTCTTCTACACCTACATAAACCCTATGTAAAAGTTCAAGGAAGGTAAAAAGAAAATAAATAAAAAAGCTGTGTACTGCTGGAGCAGCATAGTATCACAAATCCTGTATTTAATGTCTGTGAGTGCTAGAAAGATTAGTAGGAAGAATTGCAAAGTCTCTTATATAAACAAAACTCCATAGAACCACACTGAACAAGGAAGCAATGTGTTTGGAAGTAAATATTTTTAACTTTAAGCTATTCAGAATAGCTATACTTTTATTACCAAAAAAAAAAAATACTGAAAAGATTAAGCATGTTGATCAGTATGAATCACATAAGGAGTGAGTAAAGTAGGTCTGAGATGTCTTCCCACCCCCATCAATTAATGAACAAAACCTAATATTTGACAAGTATGTTTTACTTCCTTAAAAAGCAAATTTGCCTTTCATCAATACTTTTTACAGTACCTCTGCCCAGAAGTATGATTTAGCAAATATTCATGAAAATATGAGAAAATAAGTACTTTCAACCTGCAGGCTTAAGTATAATAAATAGCTTATTATTATTAATGACTCTAAAATCAATTTCATACATCAGCATTATTAGATAAATGACGTAACGCGGGACCTGAATGCTGGGAAGTAGTACCTGCTGTTAGGGTTACCAGCAACTTTATTCCTTTCCAAAAGAAAAATTAGCATAGTGGGTGAAAGCACAAGGCTCTGTACTCCATGTTAGGCAACACTGAGAGTGGAGAGATTAAATCTGTATTAGCAAAGATCTAAAGCTAAATTCACCTTGCTAGAAAATGATCCAACAGGAAACATGCTGGAGATACAACTATCTGTATTACACCTCTGATAAGATGCTGCAGCAAATTTCCCTGTAGTTTGTACTAACATTCAGAGGTCTCCACAAACCT
The DNA here is from genome assembly GCA_002631895.1 of Agapornis roseicollis. Classification (NCBI taxonomy): domain Eukaryota; kingdom Metazoa; phylum Chordata; class Aves; order Psittaciformes; family Psittacidae; genus Agapornis; species Agapornis roseicollis. The sequence continues at coordinate 43,624 of NDXB01014014.1, forward strand.
GAAATCTCGATTTTTGCTTCTTCCAGCACGTGCTCCTTGACTACTGATGAGATTTTTAAAAAGAAACTGTATCTGAATTTTCCCCTTTTCAATGTGAAATCTCAATGTTTCAATAATTAAAATTGTAACTGTGCTCCATCTTCCTACAATGGGAAATCCCACAATATGAGACTTAGGAGTAATATCAGCAGGATTGGAAGAGAAAGGCATACCCCATTCTCTCACTGATTCTGCATAAATGACAGCATTGCCAAGACCTTGTGCTTCCAAGAAAATGGGAGACTAGGGCTTTCTTTGATTAACTTTTCATCTGAGTATGAAAGAGTTGGTAATACTCATAGCTGTACTTGAGTTCAGACCACAAATCTGAAACATATGCATATGCAAATATTACTCCTCTTGCTCAACTCCAACATCCGCAGATCATAAGTCACAGTATGCAGAAAGATATTTAAACACTACAAAAGTGCATATGTTTGTTTTATTAAAGATTGTCTAAAATTGTTTTTCCTTCAACATTTTAATCATCCTAATATGGAAAATTAGTCTTTCTACAGTAATGCTTACCTGCCAACACTGAGGGTTCATGACAAGGGAAGCTTCAAAGGTAACAAGAAGTTAGATGAATTATACTGATTCAGGCTTCATATAAATAAAAAGCATTTTTTTCAAAGGTGACATCCAACAAGCTATGGAAAAATTACTGCTGGCTGCAAATGAGATCTAGTCTCTCAGGGAGTAAAAAAGACTTGGCAAAGCTATTAATTTCTCTTGGAAAAAAATGAGTCTACGGGCAGTACAGCTATTTAGACTAAGAACTTCACTTAAAACAAAGTAGTAAATTGTTGCTAACTTGAAGCTGAGACACATCCCCACAGGTTCTTTAGTCACTGTCTGAAACAATGATTTTTATGAAATTTATTTTGATATGTAATAGTGAGGAAGAACCATTTAATCAGAAAAGGTTTATGTCAAATAAATCATGAAGGCTTGCACATTTTAAACAGCTGATAGCTTTCATTTTTTGGTTGAGTTTTTACTACTGTTCTACTGGTCCCACATGACCATTTCTGACCAGCTTCTGCAATGCAATACTTTCCACCGCACAATTCCCATCACTGATTAGGAAACTTAATATACACATGGCAACAAAAAAGGAAGTGGAGGGCGGTTCTCAATGAAAGAGGAAAAAAGCATGTTCAATGCAGCCATCTATGCAGGCTTTGTAGCTTTTAGCAAAATCCCAGTTTCCACCAGTACTGCTGTCATGTCCATTCTAAGCACATTCTCATTTTCCTCTTGTTGGAACAGCAAAAGCAGCTTTTTTTCCAAAAACAGCATTCCAGAGTTTGCGCAGACATTTTAATACAATTGATATTATGTCAGGATTAGGCAGATGAGGTATTAGTATAGTATTATTGGCAGATCTTAAAACATTTTTTTTTTCAATAAAAAATAAGTCATTTTTACACACCTACACACATGGGAAAAGAAGCCAAAGTAACAAATAATTAACTATTTCTGAAATTCAAAGCAAATTTGTGTAATAAATCTAAACATTCAGGAAAAGTGCTCCTAGTATTTTAAAGACACAAAACATTTTGAAAAATATACACACAAAAATCAGAGAAAGAAACATGGAAATACTTTGGTTTTGTCATTTATGGAATTTAGGTGTTTTCAGAAGCAAAGTATTTCGATATACGTACAAATCTCTTGAAAGAAACTGCTGCCATGGGGAACTGCAGTATCATTCACTGGCTGCTACAAAATTAGCAGCGTAAAATAAAAGCTGGGAAACAAATATGCCTGAACCTTGGTTCCAGCAAGATTTCCAATTTTGGTTTGTTTGGAGCTTGTTGTAAATGTATATATTTTCTTATTCTTCCACAAGCCCTGCTACTATATAAAGTTTTCATTTGAGTTTGGATAGTGGGGATCTAATGAAATACCTCTCTGAGGAGATACTTAACACACAAGCTGACATAAACCAAAATATTAATCATCAGCTATTACAAGATATTCCAGGCTGAATTACCCCTTTTCAAAGTGTATGTGGAGATAAGAAATCACAAGAATAAGTTTTTGTGAGATTCAGCATTTCACAACCACTATGCTGAAATTAGCTTATGTCTTTACTTTCCTGGCATGTGTACAGCGTTCAAAGTAGTGAAGTAACTATATCATGCTGCCTACTGTCTTCTCCTCTTATGTTTGTCCTTTTTTGTTAAGAACAATTCCCACCATACTGGCATTCTGGTCCACAACTAGGCTCCTTCAGAATAAAGAACAACAAATAATACCCATGCCCAAAGCCCCAAGCCCTAAACCTCAAAACTTTAACAGAAGAGAAGACAGAGATTTTCCTTTCCACCATACAGTGATAGGTAAGACCACCAAGTATCAGAAGACTAGAGCAAAGCCAAGGCCATTTAAATACTCATTAAAAGTACACACTGTTCTATCAGCAAAGCTTTGTAGTTACAACATGGGAGTGCAGAAAAATTTTCTGTTACAGCCTGAAAGCTGGATGTTTGATTTCCAACAGCAGAAAGGATACCCCTTACGTTTGTTGAAACTCTGTACTCTGCACAAAACCCTGCATTCAGATTTCATTGAGAAGATTTGCCCATATGATGAAAAGAAAAACATGTTACTCATTAAAACTTGGACTCCTGGAAGCCAGATAAATGCATACTATATTGTTTAATTCCTTCATATCCCAACAACTAAGAAATCAGTACCTTATTATGTGCCTGCAAAGAAAATATGCTACTTCTCTGAACCCTAACATGAAAACCTGAACAACATCTTATACAGGTTCCTGGTTCCCTATCCCAGGAAATCTGTGCTATTCAGTTCAACCTCAGGAACAGAATGCCTTGTCAGCAAAGTGGAAGATTAAAGATCTAGGTCTGCAGATGTGATAAACCTTAATGGATGTTGAATAGTACAAAAGGCATGATGTAAACTCCCTCACCCCAACCTCACCTCCTGCTCCAGAGTTCAGCGTCATTTGACTCACTCCAGAAACCAATCCTGCTAATGAAAATGAGGCTTTTATACTGCTTTTATACATTCCCCTTTTACACCCACACAGAGAATGGTCTGCAGAAGAGGTCCACACTGTGATCTTACCATGGTATTGAGGCATATTTTTGTTAGCTGAGTGCAAATGAGCAGGCAGGACAATTTATAGGCCAAATGCATAGTTTTCTACAGCTAAATGTAACTTAAACTTTTGTGGTAGGTGGAGAAGTAAAATGTTTTTTTCAGGTTTCTGGCAATCTGTGTAGTACTTTGCGAAGTCAAAAATAAGAAGCAAAACATAAAAGGAGATGATATTTGCATATTAGCCCCCAGAGCTGGCTACAATCCAGAGTCAGAACAAAGTTAGGCACCATAACACACAATGTAGTCTCTGCTGAAGTTAAGTAGAAGTGAATGATTGCAGCCACAGAGTCTCTCCCTTTAACTGTATTCTTTCTAGCAGCCAGTTTAGGAAGGCCTTCAGAATGCATCCATACTCACAAAAAAAGGAGGGGGGGAAAAATCCTGACTAATTCCTATGTAAATTATGAAAAACATGCAAAAAGCCTTAGCAGTCAGAAACCCTATTAAAACCACAGACATACATTAGAATGCACTGTTGTTAACTGTTAATCTATGCAAGAAAAACAACTGTTTCACACAGTGTTCTTAGGAGGAAAAATAACTTGCAAGAAACACTCCCCCAGATGACTGTCTAGACTATCCCAGTTCTCTTTGATAATGAACTAAAACCCCAGCCAGTTACTATCTACTAGAAGTCTTTTCTCTGGAGAGGCAGAACCATAGTTTCATCTTCTTCAGACCTCTGGATTTTGCTCAGCAAAATAAAAAAAGATTGGAGATTAGCCTCTTTGGCTTGTGCAGTATTTTCAGTGGGACACTATAAAGCTGGGTATGCTTTAACAATCAAAACATAGGACACTAGTTAATTCAGAGGATTCATCTCTTCTTACAATAACTGCTGTCATATAGCAAGCCATTACTCTAGGGTGGTATAAATCTGGAGTGGGACTTCTTACAAGCATATGCAGGGATAGGAAAAGGGGAAATGGCTTTAAGCTGAAAGAGTAGATTTAGATTAGATATTAGGAAGAACTTCTTTACTGTGAGTGTTGTGAGACACTGGCTCAGGTTGCCCAAAGACACTGCAGATGCCCCATCCCTGGAAGCGTTCAAGGCCAGGCTGGATGAGGAAAGTGTCCCCGCTCATGGCAGGGGGTTGGAACTGGATGATCTTACATTTTTTTCCAATCCAATCCAAACCATTCTATCACCTTTCACTTTCCCTTTTCAGTTCTTACAGGGCAGTTCAGTGCTGCATTGTTCAGGTAGCAAAACCAGAAGATCTATGTTTAAATGCATACACTGGTCCTAAATCTAATTCTGTTCTAATCAGAACTCCCAATAGCTTATCTGGGATCTCTGCCAGACTTAGTAGTGCAGTGGTGAAACTAAAAAGTCTATTTTCATTGGCTTCAGCTGCTCCCTGGAAATCTGAAGAGAAAGAAGATTCTCATCTTTCTGTTAGCAGAAGAGAGAGTGATGACTACAGCATGCTACCACCCTTGTGAATGGCGCCCTAGGAAGGGGGGAAGGCTGTACATAGGGAAAGACAATGAAGTCATGGCAAAGAAAGAAAGACGTACATACTACATATTTCATCCTCACTATAAGTAAATGGGAAAGATATTTGAAAGTCTGTACTTGCAAAGCCTAGATCTGCCAACTGCTGAGAGCCCCTGCACTTTATAAATTCTGACCTTGAGCACAAAATTTGTCAGCAGAAGAGACATAGTGAAAAATATCAGGACAGTCAAAAAACCAGAAGAAAATAGGAAAAAAAAAATATTTCTAAATACCTTGCATTTGTCTAGACCCCAACCACAGAGCTACACAGAGTTGTGTCCTTCACACTCATCCTTCTAGCTCAACTCTTAAGACAGTTTCATTAAGCTCCTTTTTTATTAATAAAAATAAATAAAAGTCTTACAGTGAATGACTATGCCCTTTAAGGGGAAAGTAAACAAACAAATCTTTTCATTTCTTGTATTTCAAACTCAGGTTTACATGACAACTGTTCAAGTGTTATTGAGCAATATTTCTCATTCAATCATTACACCCCACTACAATATTACAGAAGAAGACAAAGGACTATTCAAAGACTTCTTTTCATTCTCTCTCAGCTCTAACTTGGTACCTTTGTGTAAACAGAACATACATACACACCCACTCAGTAAAACAATTTAACAATAGTGTTCATGGGTTTTAAGGGATTTGGATAATTCTACGTGACAGCAGTTAAATAAAATATGTAATTATTCCTATAAAATTATGCACATATACATTGATATTACTTACATTAAAATATATAAAATATCATCTTTATATATATGAATATATAAACATATACAGTTACACATACACAACCTTGTCAACAGTACATCAGGTTAGTGTATCTTCACTATGCTTGCTTTCAGACTCCTGTGTAAGTATTTCGTATATAATTAAATCTATATTAATAATAATTATATACATTGAAATTTGGGAACAATTATATAGCTATCAAAACTACAACTGCTGGAAACACCCAGAGAAATGACTTAACTAATGCTATGAATACAACACACAAGCATGAACAGTTTAATGATTTTTAAGACTACTGATGATGTGTAAGAGTTTTTAATTTACACTTCCTATTTCTCTTCCAAAGGACAATTTTTTCAATACAAGACTGACAAGACACATGCAAATTACTGGAAATCTGCTACTGATACTGAGGTAGGGGAGAGAAAGGAAGGGGAGTGGCTCGAAAGGGGGGAAGGGAAAAAGGAGAAGAAGGACAAACCTCTGAAGTGTACTCAAAGTATGAAGGAATTTGAAATTTTCATTGCCTTTGTTATGAATAATAAAGGCCTATGTTTGCTTCTTTCTTTTGATTGGGTTTTTTGTCTATGACCCCTTCTGCTATGAAGCAATTTCAATTTAACCATTAATGTAGCATGGTTCAAAGTTTCTTGTCATGATTTTAAACATTAAAACCAACATGGTTTAGCGTGAGGTGCCCCTGTCCATGGCAGGGGGGTTGGAATTAGATAATCTTAAGGTCCTTTCCAACCCTGACTTCTATGAATACGAGGTACCAATTAAACCCTTAGAGCTAAAAAGTTCAAGTGACAAATACTAATCCTTCACATCACTTTCATTATTAGGAAATTTCCACCATTTCTTGTTTCACCCTCTTCTGATGGGATGGGTGGATTTCTTGACTGCTCTGACCGGAAAAGCATCTTGTAAGAATTTGCACTACTATAGTTTTTTATATTAGATATATAGTTTCATATTAAATGTATACCGATTTTTTATTAAAGTGGAAACAGTTGAAAAATGGAGGACTAATTGGGATCTGTGTCTCCTTATCACATCTGAAAGACTCAGGGTTTGTCTGGTTTGTTTAACTACGTAAACCAATCTAGTGAAAAGGATCTTTCCCTCCAGCCCTTCCTTCAAAAAGCACCTCCATAAGTGTGCTTAACTAGTGTCTACATGTCACTGTACTTTCAGATGTTATTAGAAACCAGTGCAGAACCAAAATCTTTAAGGGTTTTAAAGCGAATCTTTCCACTACATTTCACTAAAGCTGGATTTGCTACAACTTTCTGTTTTAGGTTTCTTTTACCTCTTTTATAGACAGTCCCTGCCTAAACTATCCTATGTATTTTCCTATGTATTTTTTCCCTTCTGTCCTGGGTTCAACAGTAGCAGTCATTTTCCTCCTTCTTAGTAGCTGGTGCAGTGCTGTCACAACACTAATACTGTCACTGCTGAACCCAGAACACCTTCCTATAGTGTAATGAGACACAGAGCAAAAAATGTCACACAGCTGTATTTTTTAAGTACTCACGAAATCTGAAATCCACAAAGTATGAAAGCATTAAAAAATAATATTGCTTGTTATGGTGTTGTATTTTAGAAATAGGCATGCATCACAACTGTCTTTTGGTTCAGTTCATTGTAATTCTGAACCTTGTATGCTTGATTTAGACATTAAGCAGAGGAACTTCAGGCAGAGGACTGGCAACAGAGACAGTAGGGAACTGTAAAGACATAATACTGTGAAGCAGTAAAACTACACCTTTGGAATGTAATGGTATTAATAAAAAGGAAATCTACTGAAATACAACCACACCAGAAGAAAACTACCCTACTTTAAAAGCTACTGTCTCAAGTTGAGAACAAACAAAAAAATAAACAATAAAAAAAAACAAAACAAAATTTTGTTAAATTTTTGCTTAACTAAAGATCTGTACTTACAATATGTAACAATAGAAAAGCTATTTAAATATACTCATCAAATTATAGAAGTTTTCATCATCTAAGAAATGCTAATAGAAATGAAGGTGATTTCCTAGGCAGAAAAGAACACAGAACTCCAGTTATTCCTAGTGCCACACTCAAGCTGTGTCTAGGATACCTTGTCATGGTTAGATAAAAAGGTAGTTTTATCAGGCTCATGAGGTTGGCTTCTTGAGCCTGATGTGTCAGAAAGTTAAAACAGCATTAATCATCTTCCCTATTCTGGTTGATAAGCGAGAATCATTGCTCCAGCAACTGTTGAGAATCACAGACATCACTTACTAAAGCCCCTTCTGCCTTGATCAAAATGCCTTTTCTATGGGTAAGACAATACAGGTGGAACATCAGTCACTTCACAGCAGTGAAAATTCTTCCTCTGGCAAGATTCTGATTGCCTTGGGGAACCTTAGAGCTCTTGACTATGTGCAGAGTCTAAAAAAAGTCTGAACAATGTGGCACAGCTCTCCATCTACAACAAGCAAATATAAGGGTCTGAAAAGAGGGCTGAAAACAGAAACATTATTCCTGTTCTACAAAACCACAAGAGGAATGAAAACTACACTGAAACTAAATTTTTGTCAGTAAAGAACTTTGCATTATGAGCTTTAACTCTAACTTGGAGAGGGAACATCTTTTCACATATGTACCTAAAATTTCATGTGGAAATGCTAGTCAAACAACCAAATGAATTCTTTACCTAATGAATGGAACATTAGAGCCTAAATTGTAACATATGAGATTTAATTTTGTGATGCTGATCTGTAACCTTCAATCAGCCAGGGTTTCAAAAATCCCACATTTCTCAGGAAAGAAAGCATCTTACAGTTTCAAATGATACAATTTCTATACTGGAAAACATCTCTTCCATTGTTACATTTTATTCTTTTCAGATGCTTTTGGTTTAGCTGGGAGGCCTTGCTTAAGCTTTCCATTTACTGTAAATATTGCAGATTAAGATCACATTCTACAAGTATTCAGAAGCAATGAAAGTTTTTGGGCATCAGACTGCTGAGCATGAGGCTGGTTCATGATGTTTCTTGTAGTATGATGTCCAAAAAGTTAAATTACAGCATGATCCATCAATTAAACTAGTTGAAATGGGATCAAAATTTAACAAGGTTTCTTTGTTTATCTTTTTTCCCCGTATTTATGCTACAAGGCACAAAGGCTGAAAAGATCAGAAAAAAGCCCTCTCTATATCTAGCATATAAACAATGCTTTAAGTTTCAGATGCAAAAAGGAGACAGATCTCAAGGTCCTCAAGCAGATGAAAAGCCAAGTTTTAACTTGCACATGAAGGTCACTTAGTGTCAGTCCTAACAAGAAAACTGCAGATTCTCAAGTGGCACAGCCAGGGACTGAGGAAACACCATGGAATGCAGCCAGGGACACCCACCCTGGAAATACACACCTGAACTGAAAGTATAGTGAAGGTAATAGAAATAGGCTACTGTTTCTCACCCCAGCATGAGATAATTAAGAAGAAAGTGCAGAACAGAGAGGAAAAAGCGGGCTACAGGGCTGGATATCGTGACAGTAAGGAGAAGTTTTTTAGGCATGGCTGGGAATTGTTTCTCTGAAGCCAGAGGCTTATTGCTACAGAGAAAGATTCCTGAATGCGAAGCTTAATCTGGCAGTTTTAAGGTGTAAAGAGAAGACCTGGACATCAGCTACAAACATATTTTTCCTAGATGAGTTTCACTTACTGTAAGCGTAATGAATTTGAGGTATTTTTCAAGCCTGCTAGCAATATTTGAGTCTGATTCCAAGAAACACCTGGAGCTCCTACTAAAGTCAGTAAGGGAAATGTTATTCACCACTTATAAAAATCAGGACACTTAATCTTACTTGATTCTTGTAGGCTATGAATCAGGATAATGTAAGACAGATGTAACATAGCTTTTTTTTTTTGTAAACAGTGTTAGCTACTGTAATGTTGTACTCACATTAAATGCTATTACACACCTGCCTCCCAGGAGAAAAAAGAAATTCAGCAGAGAAGAGACCATACATGGCTGTCAGACTGCAAAATTTTCTATCCCTCCTTCACCCTGATTAAGACTAGATGACCATGTTCATTAAGCTGATGACTGGAATGAGAAAATCTTTGGTCATTATCCATTTTTTTAGGAAAAATAACATAAGCCACACCTTACTTGAAAATCAGCTGGAAGCTCACGAAAAATACAAAGCTGTACACGTATGGGAAAAGTCTGCATTGCATGTTAAGCTGCACAGGCAAAATACAATCCTCAAGAAATGTTTTCTTGAATCAGAAGATGACACAGTATTCACAATAGTGATTTGTCCAATAAAATGTCACTTAAATAGTTAACAGTTTCTTATTAAACATATTTCATGCTGCAATAAAAAACAAACAAAAAAAGATGCTAAAAAAAAATACAGCCAGACTCACAGTGCCAAAGCTATATTGTGAGGCAAGTGCACTTAATGGAGCACACAGAGCAGCAGAAGATTCAGAGATGAGCAGGCAGACCCATACCACTGCTCTTCTAGTAATATTTCCTTTATAGGGATTATTATTATTACCTCCTCTTTTTAACTTTATATTTAAGATCAGTAAGAACAGATCTTAGTGATAACCCTCCCTCTGGTTCTGAAATTGATCCAAAGTCCCTGTTGCACAGATTTTAACACCTTGGCAAGTTTAGCAGCATGTCAAGATTTCCAGCCAATACCTTACTACAGCTTTCTCAAATGTGCTGATAGCGCTACAGTATGCGTAGCTCCTCTACTGAGAACCGACAACATGTTGAAACTTGGACATGACTTGACGTTAAGTGCTAATGTCTTCATTTTCCATGGGGCTCATCAAAACGCTTTTTGTCAATCCCTGTCTGATGCAGCCTTTACTATTTACCCATACTGCTTTTATTCTCTTGAGTTTCACTCTTGACTATTTTTCTTCCACTGTTTTTAACAGCTTGTTGCTTCAGAATATTTCAACTCCTGTTTTTTATTTCCACTGATTTCCACTTGCTATTCTTTTGGGCTTTTCATGCTTTGAACACTCTGTATATCACTGGCTATTAGTTGTCCAATTTGAGATAGCAATTAAATAATGAAAAACCTTGTCTGCAATAAGTCATTTTAAAAATGGTCACATGTATTTACAAAACGGTATTTCTAAGGTAATATTTCCCTGAAAACATCACCATTTTCTTCTACCATTACTAGCCCATAAAAAGTTGCAACTATACTGTAGACACAAACAATCAATGCATCTGAAGGAGTAAAATTTTCACTGAGGAAGGAAAGAGACAGAATTTTTCCAACACATCATCTTCCCTCTCCTCTGCAACCCATTCCTCACTCATGACTTTGGTCCATTACTCTGTATTATGAGTCCCTTGTTTTACTTTTCAGAGAACAATCTCTAGGTGCAGAATGTAGCCAAGCCGAAGTCCTACTTGACACGTTAACCGCAGTATTTTATGCTCTCCTGGACTTTTCTTCCTCTAGGCAACAGAAAACACTATTTTTCAAATACAGATTTAAAAAATACATGTATGAAGAAAATATATCTGTTTGCCCTAAGTATAAATAACTCTGCTACTTCTTTATTTCACCTCACAGTTTGGAGCAGGATAGCTACAGTGCTCCCCTTCTAAACCCTGACTTGAAGCAAAGAGGCTTTCCCTGTGCCTGAGTTGCAGGAGAACTCCATTTTACTCTGGTGAAAATTCTCGTGTCCTTCAAAGAGGTTATTCAAATCTGTATTTTCATCTACCTTGTAGACCTAAAGGCATAAAATTTCTGCTTTTATTTCTAACACAACATGCAATAATCCTACATTTATAACACTTTAATATTTATCTGTCATATGCCTGTAAAAACATAAAAGTATTGAACATTTCAAGTGCTTCAAAACCAGCTAAATTTAAAAGTATCAAGACAGCTTCACTGAAGGATTTTTATCTTTTTTTTTTTTTTGTGCTGCTTACTGTTTATGGATAGAAACAGTGTTACTCAAATTTTGGGGTTTAGCTGGTCGGGTTTGGTTTGTTTTTCTGTTTTGTTTTGGGGGGAGAGGGGGATGCCGTTGTTTTTTTGGTTTTGTTTAGGTTTTTCTAGTTGTAACTACTCTACAATCCTCCAGACAGTTTCTCAGGGCCTTTGGGAGGTTGGCAGAGGCTCCTACTGATAAATCGTGCTGTTCAGAAGTAACTCAGTACTAAGGATACCCGTACCAATATCCTTCCTTCAAGGTTTGATTTCTCCACAAAAAGAAAGGAAGGAACTGATTCTTCATTCACACTATATTCCTTTTACAAGGTACAATTCCCTGCTACTGTTGGCTTCTTGTGAAGGCCCATACTGAGCAATCTTTCCCTCTTCTCATTTGCAGTAACAGGCCATTAGAACTCTGGACCAAAGACTGTCTTCTTTCAGTTAATTAGTACAATGGCACTTTGATCCCTGACATTGACTTTAGCTCTTACCAAAATGATTATATAATTTCTCTCCAAAACAGCATAGCCAGCTTTGGTCTTTCACATTCAAAGACAACAGGTACTGCACTCACTGTGAGAGTTATAAAAGTAACTTGCAATTATCTGCTATATATTATTAGCACTCTAGCATAAAGTGACTTGTTTGCTGTACCCATTGCTAGATACTTATGTAACAGATTTACTAAAATAGTGAAACAAGAGGAAAATGGGCTAGAGGGAGAGAACACCAAATATCACATCCTGAAATATACAAAGAAAGGAAAAGAAGCAAACAGGACAGAGATGCTAAACTTTTAGCTATACTTTATCACTACTGCCAAGAATATGTTCAGCTTACTCATATCTTTTTTTTTTTAATTGCAAGATGTTAAATCTTCTACACAGAGAAATTTTTAGGCACCTGCAAAAATCAGATACAAATAAAAAGTATTCTCTGTAAGCATCTTGAGGAATTTTTAATGTTTAAAATAGTCATTTATCAGTTTGTGAAAGACATGGAAGGTAAGGCTGAAAACCTTATCACCAGAGATAACATTGGATGGAAAAAAGCAGGTAATGTAGTGCGAAAGTACTGTAATCCTAATCGTTATTGATATCTAAAGGCATGAAAGCAGCTTTCTGAATCTGCCCTTCAGAACCACTGTAATCTGTCAAAGACTGATGTATACAAGTATCTGCAGCTCTGAACCTGTAGAAGGAAGAGTTCACTCAACAGGAACTGCACTTAGCTGTATGTAGTATAAACATCTGATGACACCTTTAGTCTCAAACAATAAAAATAACTATCAGGTTCTTCTAGCACGGATAATCTGACCTATTTTCCTGAGTAAAGTACTTACCCAGCAGACAAAATGTTACCTTTTGTTGCTGCAGGTATTTGCAATTGTTACCTCTTACTACTTCCTAAAGGAATTAAAGGTATGCTCTTTTATTTTAAACTGAAGCTTTTTAAAAAATATCACCACCACTCTGACAGTCTGCTTATAATCAACTTTCCACTATGTATGGAAAAAGCTGACAAAAATTTTTAACAGGAAATTTAGAAAATAAAATAAATAGAAAAGCATACTGAAAGTTAAAATTTTAGAAATACCCACATTTTCTAAAGCCTTAAACGACCACTAATAATTTCGTATTTAAATTGATTAAAATTAATTTGGTTTAGTTGATTAGACTTCAAGTTGATGATGTATTTCTTCTGTTTATGGCAGCAGTAACAAACACCCCTTGTGAACTGTACCATGTACTTAAGAATATACTATATTGAATTGATTTTTTTTTCCTAACTCAACAGGCCCTGAATGATCCTTTGCAAACTTGCAAAAGATCTCAATATCACATGCTCCACTTTCCAATGGCTAAAAGCAGACCTAAAATTCATTAAACTGGTGCTCATCAGGTAAGTATTCCACTTACTGCACCTGAAAAAAAAAATAAGAAAACGTAAAAGATACCATGACACACTGCCCTTAGGCAAGAAGAGAAGAAGAATGCTGGTTGATATCTGAAAGCAGTATTTAGTAAGTATTTGTTTTATTTAATCTCATTGTCTTCCTTTCTTCCCACCTTCTACTAAAATGCCCTGCACCTTCGTTTATACTCACTCCTACAGCATGCAAAATTTAACAGTTTTACACAACCTTGCTTAAATAGGAAGGATGACTCCCCTAGTTTTAAATTCTCAGACTGAAACCCAGGATTATCCGGTTGATTGCTAAATATGTTGAAGCTTCCCTGCCTGGCCCTCAAAATGCAGCAACCTCATGTGCCATAGCCTGCGCTGGGGGCAGGGAATAGAGTAATAATGCATCCTTTGTCTGGTTAGCTCTTCAGGGCAGGGACCCACTTATGCATATACACACACATGCTACATAAAGAACCTCTATTTCAGTTCAGGCTAATAGTAGCCACTATAAAGCAAAACCCAACAACATAAAAAAATTACATTCCCACAACTCCTACAAAAAAGAAGAGCTTACTGATCAAAAGTATTTTTTGCTGCTAAACACCTGAGTAAAGTTCACAGTCATTGAGGGACAGCAAAAATAAACCAAGCAACTTGAGAAAAAGTACAGGTCTTTTTATAACCTCTCATGCAATAGTATGCCATGGCTGGCAGACAGGAAATCTCTTGAACATAACCTGCCACAGCCTGCATGGCAAGAAGTTCTGCAGTTTATGTGATTACAGGGGTAAGACCTGATACACATACAAGCTCTGAATACATCCCAAAAATGTTTTCACTACTTCTTCCCACAGTAATGCTACCATCAACAGATAATGGAAAAGTTGTACAAAGTTAAAAGATCATTTGAATATCTTTCAGAGAAAAGTGTAGTTTCATAAAGAATTTAATTCCCTCTTTGCTTCATTTACACCTAATCACTGTCACTTAGGAACACATAAGCATCTTCAGCAGCACTACAGACTAAATATGAGCTGGATGTTTCCTTTATAGTAAAAATATACTTGACAAGCATTGAGTCCTACAGAAACTTGTGTCAGTTTCCTCCATAAGCTTAAATTTATTCATATAAATTATCCAAAAATATCCTTATAACTTTTAAGTGCAAATCAGTTTTATCAGTACAGCTTCGCCTCTGTTTTCTTTGTTCTTTCTTCTTTTGCCTGTTACTATATACTTTCACTGAGGATGCTTTTTACTTCCTGCTACACTTTTCTCTGTGCTGTTCATTTTTTTCTTTTTTCATCTCCCCGTCCTCCCTGTTTTCTATTGTCCTTATGTATACAATCATCACTGATTGTTTCCTGTCAGAAAGGATCAGATGAAGATAACTGATTTCAAATACATTAAATGTATGCTCTCCTACCCCACAAAATGAGCCTCTACTTCAGTTACACCCTCTGCCTCAAATTCTTTTCACTATCCTCTGCAACATCCTCTTCTTCAACACCAGACACTTCACTGTCTCTTGCTGTCCTTCCTAGGACTCTCAAATACATGGACCAAGTTCTTGTAGGCATTGCACAACTGTCACAGAAACTGCTGCCTTGCAGAGAGCAGAACTTCCACTGACTTATCTGCCTGCATCTATGCAGTCTTCCCGATTAACTCAGTAAGAATCTGTAGTGGGGCATTAGCTCCAATCACTGATTTACTTCATCTTTCATGCGGGATGGGCTCTTGTTTCCTTTGATAGCCAGAAATCCCAAAATTCAGACAGTCAGAGAAAGCATCCAGACACTTGCACTGGGAATACCAGGTGCAACAAATACATTGGGCTAAGATACACTAGTAGGAATTTTCCTGAGCACAACCCAAAAGCTCCCCTTTCCCCATAGCTTCTCGTGCTATGCTCAGTTATCATACTTCTCTATTTTCCCTATTTTCTCACCAGCCCAATCTTGATGGCTTTATCTGAAATACCCCCTTCTTCAAAAGGATATTATTCCCAAGCTATCCATTTCTACTCAGTCCAAACCTTTTTACATCCAATTATAAGTCACTTACATACAGAGTAAATGAACACTATTCTTTCTCCTTCTACATGGGATGACGGCAAATTTAGATCAGTGACAGGATTCTCTTTTCCCACTGCCTCTTCCTCCTTTTAAATCATGACAAAGAAGGAGGAAAACATCATTGACTTTCCACAGCTTCATACCTCCAACAGAAGATCAATTAAAAAAATACCAGGACATGAGCCGAAATACAAATATCATTTGATCAGACAGTCTTGAGAAACTAAAGGAAGTGGTCATGCTAGGAAAAAAAAACACTTATGTGTAAACCTCAGGATGAGGCCTCTTAATCTGTTTCCCCAATTTCTTTTTCCCGAATTATTTTTTTACTGGGAAAAATTCAACAGCAAAATTTCAACATCTGTTTTTTTCTTAAAGGAAAAAAAGCCAACAACAACAAAAAGTCCATAACAAAGGAGACAAAATCAAATGCTGGGATCTTGGGTGTTTACAAATCAAAGAAGCTGACCAAAAGAACAATCTTTGACCGGAAACATAAGAGGTCATTGCATATAACAGAAAAAGTAAAGCATGAGCTCCCAAACAGGTCCTGTTTTCTCATTAACCCAGCAGCAAGTCTCAAGCTAAATACTGTAATCGTGCCAGTTATTAGTTACTGCTCAGCCTCCTGTCTCCGGCCCGGAAATTAGCCTCCTCAGAGCCCAGATAGCTGAACAACCAGTCACGTTTTATCATATAGCTGAGGCTGGGAGGCCAATCTGAAGGAAACCTACGTACATTCTATATTAGGAAGAAAATACCTAATTTAAAGAACTTAATTTACAGAACTATAAAAAGTATGCACTTAAAGCACAACAATGTAAAAAAGCAACAAAACAAAATCCTTTATAACTCTATTGTGATTTGCAAAGTTCACATACAATTAAACTTACAAATTTTACTCGAAGAGTTATGAGCTGTTGTTAAACTCAGTTTAAAATTAAACTACAGAGGCATTTCTGTCTGTAAACTATTATAGGCAACTATTGCAATGAACCAATAAAGAAATCACTTCCTTTTGCATTTTTTTGAAAGCATAAATTTATTATCGCTATTGATCAGAATAGGCATTTAAGATATCTTTTGCATGTTTTCATGTGTTCCAGCTCATATAAAGCATAAAAGGAGTTAACATTAGCAGTTCGTATATTACAGACTTCCTATAGTCACTACCAAGATATCCCACAGGAGGAATCTTTCTGTAACAGAATAATAGTACAATAAATTAGTAGTAGCAACTTCTTTTTCTGAATATGAGAAATGCAACACCAAGATAAGAGATTAGCTGAAATTTTACTTAGCCCTGCTCACTGTTGTAAAAGCATATTATATTATATACAGAATTACATGTATTAAATTGTTATACTAATGTGACAGTGACAGAAGCAAATTTGGCTTACTACTTCCAATTTCAAGTACAAAAATGTAACTTTGTAATTATAATAAATCCATTTCCAAATAACTATATAATGTAGCTCTAATACCCTTCCTAAACTGACACACTTGGTAATCTGTTGTTTTAGCTAGAAGGAAGGTGTACTTTCTATTGTACTTTCTATAAAGACCTGAAAATGACTGTAAATATTAACAGAGTTTTTAACAGAATAATGCTTCCTAATTCCCCATGAACCAAAATATAAAAGATCTGAGTCCTTGCACTTGGTTCATAAGGAACAACTACAGAGAATGGGCTGGGTGAAACACCCAACAGCAAAAATCTAAACAGCAACAAACAGAAGTCCATAAGCCTGATTTTAAGTATGTAAGCAACAAGCTATTAGAGACAAAAGAAACAAATTTGTCCTTTACATTCTTCTGTTGCTTGTGACATCTAGTGGGTATAAAAGCATCCTGGAAGAACAAATAGCAACTGCTGCTTTGTCAGTGTTTGGTTTAGTTATTTCCTTAACCTACATGGATATTACTTCCATTTCACAGTCAACAAATATAAACATTTTTTTACAAGTTATATTCAGCTTTGAACAGTTCAGAATTTAATTTGAAACAAAACATTCCACAGGATTCCCTTCAGAAGCCATTTCTAAACATGTGAATTACACAAAGGTGTTTGGAAGCAGCCAGCATGGGCTTACCAAGAGCAAATGTCATCACTGCTTTCAACCATGAGGTCACTCATGCCAAGGACAAAGAGAGGACAGTGGACGCTGCTTGCCTTGAGCAAGGCTCTCCCTGAGAGATATTGTGATCAGTGAGATAAAGGCCAAGTAAGTAACAATAGATAAGGTGACTGGAAAACTGGCTGGACTACTGGCTAAAAGTCTTGTAATCAGCAAAGTTCAGACACGCCCCGAAATTGGTGCAGTCAGTCCCTCAGGGGTGAGTAACAATTTAACATCTTCATTAACAACCTGGATGATGCTACAAGACCACACTCTCAGCAGAATACGCTTGCAGCAAAGAAGGCCATCTGCATGGGGTGTATCAGGATGAGCTCAGCATTCCATACGGGAAGTGGCTCTTCACCTCCATTTGGCACTTCTTAGCATCAGAGTATTGCACCCAGTTTTGGATCCCCAATACAAGAAAAAAAAATGGAGGTACTGAAGGAAGTCTGAGGGAAAGTACCACACGGTTCAGGGAGCTGGAGAACTTGCCCTGCATGTAGAGTTTGAGGCGCCTGAGTTCATTCAGCCTCAAGAAGACAAGTTTTCAATGGGATTTTATTGCTGCATATAACTACCTGTTCAGGGTATAGACAGAAATTGAAGCCACGCTGTTGGAGGCTCACAGCAATCAGAAATGAGACAACACATAAAAATTGGAACATGCAAAATTGAGAATTTTTTGTTTGTTTGTTTTTGTTTTTTTACCATGATGGTAGTCAAATACTGGATCAAGTGGTCCAGAGATTTTGTGGAATCTCCATCCTTGAAGGTGTTCAAAAAATGACTGAACAGGTCTAGTCAGATTAGACCTCCTCTGAGCACGTATTGGACTAGATGGCCTGTGAAGGCCCCTTCTGATTTTAATTATTTTAACCAATCTAAGAAGTCTACTTCTGCTCCCAGTGGATTTCTTGTCCACTGCTGATGTGAATTAAGAATGTAACTTTCTATTCATCCAAATGATCCGATCCCCTTTATTAGTATTGATAACCTTTTAAATATTTTAAAGGACTAAGATAAAAATGCAAACTAGTATTCAGCACTCACACTATGGATGTTCAGTTCTTCTGTAGTATTTTTGATGAGAGCATGTATTTGCAAACATACCAACTTGGACAAAAGAATAATATTGCTGTTAAGCTCTTCAGCATCACCTTTGATTATTACTGAAAGCTTCACATTAAAGGATGTACAACACTACTGGTTTGACATGCAGTCCTCACTATACCCACTTATTAAATATCCATTCTAATCAGACATTTTAACAGATACATTCTACAACTGTATCTAATGGAGAAGAGTTCTGCATTACCATAATTCCACAATCTCATTTTCGAACAATGCTTTGAGCTATTAAAAAGGAACAAAGATTCATGAGAATGGAAGCAGGTTTATTCTAAATCACTACATATGGACTTAGTGCCTTAATTACTGGTGTGCTAAGCACCTAGTGTAATGCAAAAAATGTCTTGGTCAGCATCATTAGAACTGACTTTGTCAGTATCCCTAAGCCCATAAAAGAAGGCTGAGGGATTTCTCCTTAAAATTTTAGAATAAAAACTTAGTTTAGTCCCCCATTCATGGGAACACTATAAGCTAAGCCATATGCAATATCTAAGATGTTTCAGAATATTTTTAGGAACTGATCTCAGTATTACAGTAATTAGTTAATTTTTCTCTCCATCTCAGACTTTCTGTCATTGGAGAGAACTAACCAGAGCAAGTAACTTCCCAAGTTCCTCTTATAATAGAGGTGTTATACAGAAAAACAATCCTTAAATTAGTTACACTTACACAATTAGCTATACCATCAACAACTTTCCTGTAATATTATTTCACACAGCTGAGAGCAATAGCTCATCTTTTAACTATTATATGAACAAAATAAGCAGCCTAAATTAGCTCAAATTCCTACCAATTGTGGCAGCTTTCTACTTACCAATCTGATATTTGGCAGCCAGACTAAGAAGGAAGACACTTTCTAAAACTGCGAATAATAAATTATTTACTGCAAGATTACTGGCTGAGCCAGGAAATACACAGCATATAATATGCACATACTGTGTTGTTGCATATAGCTGGTCATAATTTCCTTTCTTATTTACCTCTTTCACACTGAGGGCCAGTAAATCCATAGACACACGCACACCGATTAGGTCCAACACACCGTCCTCCATTCTGGCAGCCATTTTCACAGACAGCTTTAATTAACAAAAATAAGAAAGTTTTAAATGCTGTAGTAACAATATTTCTAAGACTACCATACGCAAAATTCAAAAATAGTATTTTTCCTTTCAACTGTTTTAAGTCTTCCTGGACCTGAAGACCAAACTCATCTCCTTTCTACCCATTATCACCAACAATAATGATTGTCCAAGTCAAATTCCATTAGTACCTGTATAACACTAATTGCAAGCAGCTGTTCAATTATTTTCAGCACAGATTCTTAGCAGATGTTTAACTTAAGTGTATTTTTAGACAGCTCTGCAGCTCTATTCACTAATTATAAGAACTTACATACATCACCAAAGTTAACAGATAAGAACTATTCTGTGGGAGCTTGCGCATATCAAGCTATGCTCAATCATAACAGAAACACACTTTTCATGAAAAGGGGCTTGGAGAGCCTAAGGGACAGATAAATCAGCTCTCAAAGTTGATAACTGCTGGCAGAAGTCATGTTTAGAGCAGGAGAAAAGAATTACTGTTATAATTACTTTTTATGTACTTTCAGAAACTGTGTTTCCTAGAAGATCCCAACAAGAAATAAAACATTGTGGGGGGAGTATAAATCCACAGTATATACAGATGGAGAAGGTACTTTACAGCTGTGGGACTTCAGAACACCCACTCACACTATCCATCAATAGTGTGAATCAAGAAGAAAGCCTCCTGCCAAAGCACTGAAATCTCAATTTGAAATAAAAAGTTCTTCAGCATGGCTAAAAAGTACCACTAAAGCAGTTTTTTAACTATGTCTATTTTACAGGACATACATCCTTTTTTTCAAGTTTGCAGATGCTCCAAATCAAAGCATTTCACCTTAAAAGGACTGCCCCATTGTTTTGAAGTGTCTCTGAGCAACAGCAAAGAGACTTTAGTCAAAACACTGTAGGTTGCTTTCCTTCACAGACACCCCCAGTTTGAAGGTGGCATTTGTAACATAAATATTTGAGTATCCAGCGCAAAAAAACCTCAGCAACCTAGAGAATGCATGTATTTCTGGAAACTGCCTTCTAGATCACAATGGGGAACATAAAGTATACTGGTATGTGGAAATGTGATAGCGCCTTTCTTACTATAAAACTGAATTACTTTTTACTGAGAATGCATATTTTATGCATAAAATGAAGATACTTCTCTGCAGGTGTTAATGAATTAACGGACAATAACAATGTAGTGAGACAATTAACTTCAGCATATTTAACACACAATGATATCTTACTAAAAGCAAAATATACATATATTTTCTAGACATTCATTCCAAACTGCATTTAGAAGACAAATACTCATTCTTCCTTGAAATTTTAACATTCCTATACACTGAGGCCAATCTCCAGATTTTGTTCAGATCTTCTGGATTTTTTGTTCAGATTTTCTGGATCACTTTAGAATTGCTGCTTGAAAATTCAATCCTCTTTTCGTTTATTCACTGGAAATATACTCTCTCCAAGACCATTCAGGTGTTGATACAACACTTTAGCAGAAAGAAGCTAGAAGCTCTAGGGTCACATTTTAGGATTACAATTATTATCCAAGATTTTAGAGAATTTTATTGAGGTAGAAATAAAGCAAGCACAAGACTGCTCTTCAGCATTTGCAAAAATGACTGAGAAAAAGAGTATTTCTTTTTTTTTTACAATATTTAGCCTGCTCCTTGCAGAGATGCCTTTTTTTTTTTGTCTCTAGTTCCTTCGGTTTTACTTAAGCAATTAATTTCTCAGCTAATTACTAGCCAGCTGGCCTCAGAATACACTTTGAGTCTCTCTTCATCACTGCAGCCTTCAGTGACTTCTATTGTTTGCTAAATTTGTACGGCTTGTAAACACTGTAATGCGATAGGTAGAGCTGTGCAAATAATTGACTTTTTTGCTTGTCTGCAAAACCAGAAAGGTATCCAAAAGCTTGAATAGTTTTAAACCTTTTTCTTTAGTCATACAGAAAATGATGCTTCAACATAGTAGCTTGACTGCTCTTACAAAATGGAAAAACTTCATCACAGAGAATGAAAAAATAGTGATTGTCTGGTAAGGAAAGGAGAGTGGAACGTATACTGCCATAGTTTCCAATGGATTTTTCAAAACTATTTGATGAATTTGATTTTTAGTTTGAATTTTAAAGAATACAAATGCATGAACTGCCTTTCAGCTAAACTCTCTACCTCAGAACAGCATTAAATTTCTCAGACGTTTCATTATATTTCAGCATATCAGCTTTTTTATCTTCCTACTTGTCCTAAAATAAGACTATCTTGCAGGACCTTTGTGGGTTTATGTTTAGATGCAACAGAGCAATTACTTACGCTGCCCACAGTAAGTTCCAATGTAGCCCTTCTGGCACTGGCACTGGTCATCCGTGCAGGTACCCCCATTCATGCACCTGATGCTGCACTGTTGTACTGCAGAGGAACCCAGGCAGAGAGATACCAGTGTTAGGCAAAAAATACCACATTGGGAAGCAAATGTGGATAAAAGCAGAGATGTCTGAAAGTAGACATGAGCTTTGTATAATATATGCTGTGTATTTAAGTGTACACTGACCTATTCTTGTAATCAAAGAGGTCAAAGCTGCAGATATTAGTCAGCCATTATTTTAAAAACAACCATGAAGTTTTTTAAGTTTTCCATTGAGTTCTTAGGGAAATGCACTCAATGAAAACGCTACACACATTTATATTTAAACCAGCTTATTTTAAACACATTTGTTTCCAATTTTTCACACAGAGTAAACATGCACTCATGGTATATCAAACTTTATAAAAAACTAGAGACATACCAAAGTGTAAGTTACATGCGTGTATGCAATAATGACAGGCTATTTTTAAAGAATTTACATAGTAGTTATTTTTCAGTTGATGCTCAAAGAGGATTACTTATAATGAAATCTCTAATGAAAATAAATATAGCTAGTCCTTACTAGATTTTGATCCACAGGTAGGTGATATTTGTCCACTTGTACAGGTGCACATATTCGGACGGGAACAAAATCCATCACCGCAGCTATTTTTACAAATTGCTGAGGAAGAAGACAATTAAAAAAGTGATTAACAGTAACTCTAGTGTCCAACTACAGGAAAAAAATAAAAGGTCTGATAAATCAGAGTTGTGCTTTCCTTTCTCCCTCACCAGCCATGGAAACACCATTGAACAAATGAATGACAGCTCCAGTTACAGTCAGCCAGGAGTTACAGGCCAAATCCAGATTCTAAAGGAAATCTAAATGAATACATCAAAATAATCTGCTGAATTAGCAAACACACCAAAAGAGAGACTGAAACATTTGGAGCCAAGTATGGCACAGGAGGTCCTTATAACCACATATGGTGCAAGAAAAAGCTTGTAAAGCACAAAGCTAAGCAAGAATCAGTTTCTTTGTATGTAACTCTGGAGTTTCGAGAGTATCAAATAACCTGGAAGCATATCTTCACTAAAGGATTATAAAAGTAACAAATACCTTCAGTAGGTAATTTGCCAAGAACATGCTGACTACTTAAAACCCCTATCTATATATATTAGATTGAAACAAAAAAATCCACACAGTCATATACATCAAAAAAATTGCAGAGGTAAGACCATTCCAGAATATTTGTTCTCCACTTCTGATTTAGAAAAACATGCATAAATGAAATCCAGCTCCTGTAAGGAAGCTGTTTTCTTGCTGCCTCAGTACAGAATTCAAATATGGCCACAGTGAAACGTACATGCTTTCTCCACCAAATCAGCAGCTTTGTTCCAAATATGACCAGATCAGATTTAGTAAACTTGCATCCTCCTTGACATACTCCAATAAGGACCACATTTTATTTACAAGAGAGGAGTAGACAAAGCCACATTAGTGATCCACTCACACCACTTTTCAGGCATCAAACAGAAGCAGTGTGCCTCATCTACATTTACTGTTAAATTCCTCGACAACTATATTGTAAATGTGAAGCCATGAAAGGAGAAAGAGTTTGTGGGATTTCACTTTTTGGTTGCAATTAGAGACATACCACTGTCTGATGTGAAATACTTTCTCCATCAGCAGGCTTAGAAGTCAAAAACTGGATTTAGAGCACCGTACAAACACAGGGAACACTGCTCTTTCTACCACTGTTTGGTCCATCTTGACGCAACATAGCTCAATATCCTCAATATTCATTTAGACAATTTTCTTGGTTTATTATCTGTTAGAGCTGAAAGCATGTTCTAAGTATGCTTTTTATCAGTACAGTTTATTTTAACAAATTAAAAAGTAAACCTACACAGACCTTTGGTTTTCAGATAAAAGATCACTTTTAATCATAAATATGTCACAGACTGCCAACCACCATCATCACACTATCAACTGAAAACACCGTAAGGTCAGAATAATTTCCTGTTGACCTACAACTACCTCATAGATCTCTCATCATGAAATTATCCACTTTAAAATCACCACTTAAAATCTGCACTAATTATAATTAACATATGTCCAGTAAGAAGTTTGCTAGCTAGTCTGTTGTCCTGTGCAAGAAACTCTGTCTAGCTAAACAGCTCTAGCTAGGGGTACCATCACCTCAATGAATGTTTTACATGAGCATAGAATTCTGTGCTTCAAAACCTTCACCAAAAATACAAACAGAAAAGTGTCATGGCTAATCATTCACCCCTCAATATTGGAGCTGCAAGTAAGATCCTGTAAGTAAACAGAAAGCAAAAGATGTCCTTGTGCACATAAAATAATAGCGAATCAAAGATTATTCTGGATGTGAAGAGATATGAAACAGAGGTCTTCACAAGGCACTGAGAGTCACTGTTAAGGATAATGTGTAAGGATTTCTGAAGGCATTTAAATCATCACCCTAATTTCATTTGAGCTAGATAACCAACTGAATTTGAAAAGCCTGTCAAAAGCATATTAGGTAGCCGAAATTCATTTTTAAAACTCAGGTTTATATTTAAGTAGACAATATTGTAAGAGATTATAAATGTGATCTGAACATCCTAGGAGCTCCTCTTCTTCCACAATGGTACTGATAAGCAGCATCTTCCTCTGAATGACTCAGTTAATCTTTGCTAGGAAATGCTAGCAAATCAGTGAAAATCAGTGACACAAGGCACACTTATAAGAAAAAGAAATACTAGCAAATTTACTCATTTAATAGGTAGGCTGTTAGTCCTGAATCACAAGGTAGGAGCCCAAAAGTCACCTTTAAGTTTGCTAGATCTTAAGACCCATTTTTTCCCTAGTTTAGTCCCAGATATCTGTAGTTTGTTAGATGGAGTATTATAAAGACTTTTGTTGCTTACATAAAGGGCAATATGTTCTGAAGTGGAGCATACTTATTAGAAAAAGAGATGGTGACATGGATGGACAAACTTGCACTAAAATTCAGAAGCATGTGTCTAATATCAGTTCTAATCTAACAGACAGGAAATCCAACTTAATTATCTGTCTGATTTCTAGGTAGACATCATTCCCTAATGAGAGTATTGAACAGGTTTTATTTTTTCCACTAGGCCATGTCAACAGCCACATCTATCAGCAAAAGTACCAGGCAGTAATTCGAGTCTACCTGACTCTTAGCTATTAAAACCAGCAATAACTGGCAGGAGAATAAGCAACCCAGATGTAAAAGCAAATTTAATTTGATTGTAATTCCAAGCCTAGCACAGATGTTTTACAAAACTTCAGATCTGATTTGGTTTATATCAAGACCTTCTAATATTTTTTTTTCTGTTAATATTTGATTTAGGTTTGTGGGTTTGGTTTTTTTTTTTCCCCTTTTCCCTTCACTGTCATGTCCTTTAAAACAACCAAACAAAACAACCAAACAAACCCAACCAACAAACCCAACCAACCAGCCAAGCACACGCACACATACAAGAGGAAATACGCCTCCTAATAAGTCACCAAAGAAAACACAGTAATTGCCTAAGCTTTTAATTAAAAGAAACACGGGCCTAATAAATCCACCTTTAAAAAAAAAAAAAAAAAAAAAAAAAAAAAAAAAAAAAAAAAA
>NDXB01014016.1:0-70639 GCA_002631895.1 Agapornis roseicollis
TGTTAGGGTGGTGAGGCACTGGAATGGGTTGTCCAGGGAAGTTGTGAGTGCTCCATCCCTGGCGGTATTCAAGGCCAGGTTGGATAAAGCATTGGGTGTCATGGTTTAGTGTGAGGTGTCCCTGCTTATGGCAGAGGGTTGGAACTAGATGATCTTAAGGTCCTTTCCAACCCTAACTATTCTATGATTCTATGATTCTATCCTGCCCCTCTGCAACATAAAAAGGACATGGAACTTTTGGAACAAGTCCAGAGGAGGGCCATGAGAATGATCTGGGGACTGGAGCATCTCCTGTATGAAGATAGGCTGAGAAAGTTGGGGCTGTTCAGCCTGGAGATGAGAAGGCTGCGTGGAAACCTCATAGCAGCCTTCCAAGGGACTTTTCATTAGGGACTGTAGTGATAGGACAAGGGGTAACAGGTTAAAACTGAAACAGGGAAAATTCAGATTGGATATAAGGAAGAAATTCTTTAATGTAAGGGTGGTGAGTCACTGGAATGGGTTGCCCAGGGAGGCTGTGAATGCTCCATCCCTGGCAGCGTTTCAGGTCCAGGCTGGACAGAGCCTTGGGTGACATGGTTTAGTGTGAGGTGTCCCTGCTTATGGCAGGGGGGTTGGTACTAGATGACCTTAAGGTCCTTTCCAACCCTAACTATTCTATGATTCTATGAATAACTAACTAATTTCTCAAATCAAATTATCTTATACAGGGTTGGCTTGTGTACTTTTTCTGCCTTGTGTGATTAGACTGTTAAACATGATGACAGAAGTCAAGACTCTAACTTAACTCTATGCAATGCCTTTGTAAGAAATACAATGAAATCATTCCAAGACCTTTCTTGACTCTGTTCCAAAACAGGTGTCATATTTATAGCTAACTTTCTGTATTTAATAGATTTTGAGATATCACAAGCAGTTTACCTGGGGAAAAAAGGGGAGGTCATTTGGTTTTATTTTCCTAGCTTGGAACCAAAGGAATAATTGTTAATTGAAAGTGCAGAAGAATGAGCATAAACTGCAGCTAAAATGTAGTACTTCAGCTTAGTCTGAGACTTCCACCTTTATGAACAAGAATCTTTTGTCAGAAAAGCTTCTTAATATCATTCCCTGATGCAGAATCATAAACAAAATGGGAGCTCCCCCGTGAACATGGGAATGAGGAGCTCAGTACTCAAAACCTGTCTCCACCTCTGTGATAACCAAAAAGCAGAGAAATCAACATAGTCAGATACTCCTGCCATCCTCATCAGCAATACCTATTCCTGTTACCTTATTAAACCAAGCTGGCAAAATGCTTCCTTCTGTTCATAAGTTCACAAAAAGGATTACAAAGAGGCCAATAATTCTCTCAGGTAACTGCTACCTTCTTACTGAGTGATCCTGAAACCACACCGCTTGTCTCTGTCTTGGGGCAACAACTACATCATGGATGCAGCTTTGAACAGGAAAATAATATTCACTCCTCTTCATTCTCCAGAAACAAAGTCTGATGGTGCTCATGGGAAAAGTGAGAACAGAGACACTGCTGTATCAGTTTGACTTGTTTCAGAAGAGGCATCTTCCTTGTGATGTCAGAGAAAAAATTTAACTTCACAATGAGATCACAACAGGCACACATTTAAGAAATAGGAACAAATCTGTTAGGCAGAACAAGAGCTGTTTCATTCAGAGTCTCTTTACAAAGCTTTCTAACAAGTGTCCTGAGCTATAACTTGTAATTTCTAAGATTGAGGGTGGGACTGAGCTGCCCAGCTGTTCAACTGGTTGGAGGCTTTTGCAGCTGTGCACAAGGGTGACAGAGTGTGGGAACCTGGATCTACCAGTTTTTTCAAGTTCTTCTCCAACATAAATGACTTCACTTGCTTCCTTTTTGTGTAACTCCTTCAGAAAATTACTTCCGTAAAATACAAGTGAAAACATAAAACAGGAACAACTGTGGAAATCAAATGGACCTGATTATGACAACCAAGGAAAAGGAGAAGGTTGCTGAAAAACATGCACAAGGATTAATGGTGTACTGCTGCCTATGTTACAGTGATGCATTCTTGCTTCCTTGCATGCCTTACTCAAGATTTTCTGCACTAGCACAGAGCTTAAATAAACTGCGTTTATTTTTTAACTGCTGAAGCCATTAAGTCGTTTCTTATGCCCTGAGGTAACAAAGAAATCACACCATAGAAGCATTTAAATAAACAAACTATATTGTGCTACAAATTTCACCTTAGTATAGCTCTAGCCAAGTCAGTTTAATCACTGTATGTGTAAGAAAAAGACATCTGTGGGACTGTGTTCACACCAGTACAGTGTACTGTGACTAATGTCTTTAAGGGCTATCCATTGCAGCACTAAGTCAGCCAAAGGTGTAAAGTCCCTGTCAGGAGGGTGCTAAGTGAGCCTGGATGACAATGACGCTCCTGCTCCCATGAGAGCCCGTCATCCCCAAGAAGTCCCAGTGGCTTGCAGCTGACAAGCAAAGGGTGCTGCTGTGGGGTGCTTGCCTGCTGAGGCCATGGAGCCTGAACATGCTGTTTTGGAAGCAGTGATAGCAGCAGCACCTTCTGATTCTGCAACCTGAAACGAGCACTTCCCTCACCACCAAGCTATCAACACCTGATGATCCCCTTCTAGATAGCCATTACATTCACTTCCTATTTTGTCTGTGGAGGGATACTGCTCGCATTTGCATGAATCTGTGAAATCGAGAGGCTGGAATATCTAATCCCTGATATTAGTTGTATTGGGCAATGTGTAGCCTCTGCTTAATTTTCTCACAAATATACACATATACAATCCAGGGTGGAAATTTGTGAGCTGCGGAAAGCCCCAAGCTTTCCTCTCACTTCCCACCCTCAGGGGGAATTGGCTTTATTCTTCATATACCCTTGGAACAGCATTTACCACTCCTCAGGAGCTTAAATCCATGCCACCCAAGCAAAAGAAGCCCGAGGATGGCTGAGGGGCACCAAGCATGTCGCATGCCTGGTGGCTCTTGGCATGTGGGACGACAGCTGCCAGGTGACGCCTTAGTAACCAGATACAGCAGGGCAGGGGCAAAGCGTGTGTCTGACAGAATGCTGCTGCACAGCATGGCCAGGGGACCGGCCTAAAGCTCTGCTCTGTGCAGCCTGCACCAGGGCCCGGTTGAGCCAGGCTTACCCCTGCATAGAGGAGCACTGACTTTGTCAGCATCAGGTAAGACTTCCTAAGCAGCAGTTTTGACCTTTTTGTCCAAACTCACAGCTCTGCACATGAATCCTGGAGGCATGAGGATGTGTTTTTTTGAGACACCACAGATTTGATTTGTGGTGGTGATCTGGCCTGCTCTTATTGTGACTGAAATCTTTAGCAAAATGTCTGTTGACTGAAGTTGGACAGGATAAAGCAGTGAATGAGGCTGAAAGACTGGGAAAAAACAGTTTGGAATAACAAAATCTAATGCAATAAAACCTCATCTCTACCTGGGAAATTTGATTACCAGAGCAATGCAGTAATCTTAATCAATATAAAAGACCAAGTCATGCACTGTAAATACATTTATGAATGGTACCTCTGAACGTTCCCTCTCCTGCACTGCTGTAAACGTGCTTCTTTGGCTGGAGGGGTGTTAATCAGGAGAGAGCTGAGGGACAGAGCAATCTGGTCATCTGGGCTGCCCCTTGAAACTGAACTGCTTCCTCACGATAAGGAGACACTAGCCCTTGGCACACCAACAACGTGCTGTCAGGAAATGTTTAGATTTACCCTTGAAAAATGTGTTAGGACAGATTTGGTAGCAGTGACACAAAAAGCTGTCAGCAACTGACGCAATAGGACCACCCCGTTTATCTGGAGGTTCCCTGTGAGGAGAGCAAGGAGGAGGACATCCACAGTGCTTCTGTGCAAGCGATTGGGCTTTCTCTGAGGGAAGCCAGATCTGCACATCCCCCTCCTTCCCTCACCAGAGTGTGTGGTCTTCCATTGATTCACACTGTTGTGAAGTGTGGTCGTTTCTGCAATGGCAACATACTTTGGAGACATGGTCCAATGGAGCTATTGTTTCTGTCTGAAAATGCACATATGCCAGAGGAATGTCTTAAATGGTTGCACTTCAACTATTCAGAGTGCTTTAAGCCCATGAACAAGTATTGTAGGATTAACATTAGGCAGGACTTTACAAGGCTATGAGCTAACAATGTTTCAGTTTGCATTTCTGTGACATATCCCACAACAAAGTTTGTAACACAGGTTCTTTTGTCATTGGGTCAAAGGAGAAAAAGGCTCCAGGGGAAGTCTCCAGACAGTTTTAGATAATTAGGAAATTATCTAGGAAATAATTAGGAAATTAGCAGGAAAGCTCTGCCAAGACCTACAGAAGTGTTTCCTATTTCACTCATTGTATTCTGCTTCTGGACTCCTAGGTTTCCCTAGTATGAACACTGCTGACCTATCCTGTTATCATTTAGCCTTGCTTCCAAGTATTTGTTGTATGCATATTTCTTTCTTCAAGTGACATTTTAACTCATTTGAGCATATCTGGTTGATGAGAGGGAATCAGAGAACAGGTATTTTGGCTCAAGCACTTGCAAAACCAGACACAGTCAGGAGATCAGCTCTAGACCTGTTTCTGAAATCTCATTTCTGTGATACTACAGCATGTCAGGCAAGTTGTGGAAAGAGCATAGACTGAATTCAAATAATTGGTTCAACAGAACAATACTGCAAGTATAAACGAGTATGTATTAAACTTAATTGTGCTCAAGACTATAGCAAACATTCATACTCATGTTCTTCTGTAGATCTGTAAGCATACAGGGACATAGTTATGTGACATGACAACTGCAAAGCCACAAATAAAGATGGGCTAATCTGGGAAGAGAACAGTTTCTGTGCAGGGCTTCTTTGCTACAGGTGGCTCAGTCGCCCAGAGCAAACCCTGCCATTAAACCACAGCTTTCCAAAACCATCTTCCACTGCTCTCCCTGGGACAGATATGTTACCCATTCAAGGCCTAAAGTCAACTCCTGCATGCCCAGTTTTCCAGGCTGCAAACCAGAAACACCCTCTTTCTTCATAGAGAAAGCAGGAGCTCAATTTCTAATTGCTCCTATCCTCCTTAATCTTATTTGCATACTGCTGGCTTTGACCACAAGGTGAGTTAATTCTGGTTTGACCACATGCCTAACAAAGACAGTGGCTGTTCCTTTAGTTAAATCAGCATCCGCTTATGTGATGGTTTCTGTGACACAGAAGTCACAACATCTTCAAGTTCTGCTGAAGGACAACAGGCTAATGAATGGAACAAGCATTAATGCACCTGGTTTGCAAATGAGGAGAGGGACAAGATAGGCTTACAATGGGATACAGAAGATGCATTTTGGCACCTATAATAAAACATAGGATGAATGCCAGTGGCTAAATTCAGTAAAGAACTCCAGAAAGCAGATGACAGCCTGGCTTTCTCATTTACAAGAATTCTAAATACCACTGTTGTGCAGGAATCCCATGTGCAGTGGTGTCCACACAGCAGCCAGCTTATGGAGACTAAAGTGACCAGACTGAGTGGGGACAAGGTGTCACACAGCCACTCCAGTGGAATTCAGAAAAGAAAGGTGCTGGTGAAGTCCTGGATCCCTTTGCTGCACATGGTACTTCTGGCATGCACATGCTGTGCCCATATGAGCAACTGGAGAGAGACAGGACTTGGCCATGTTCAGGTAGAAGCTCCCCAGCATTGTGAGTTAGTACACGCATTCAAGAAGTAGGTGACTTTTTCCCACTCAGCCTGAGGGATCCCTGTTACCTCTGCAAGTGCCTTGATGGGCAGGCTTTGAGACAGCTACACTGTTTTTTAACATGAACTCTTCACTGCTGTAACTGGGTAGTGCTTACATTGTGGGTGTGATATCATGCCTCTCTGTAAACTCAGAAAATATAATGGTAGCAACAAGAATATGCAGCTACGCTATTTCTTTTTAACTATCTAGCCATTGATTTGGTTAGTGGTTTTATACCTTGGATGGGTAGTGTTTTCCTTGCCAAATGAGAAAAGTAACTCCTAGTGCCAGTAGGAAGCATTAGCTAACGTTTGTAAAGTGCCTATCAACGCAAGAATATTAAGTACTGCAAGTGAAGAACATCTTAGCACTCAAAGGTCTGCATGCTTAATACTTCACCCAGTATCCAGACAGGGATGACTACTGACTCTGAAAAGGCTGAATCTAGCTTTAAGACACAAGAGAAAAGAATTCCAATACAGATATATAAACATGTAAAGCACATCTAAACAGGAACACACACTTTTCAGAAAACAAAATAGAACTTTCACTATTACAATACAAAGCAGTTCAGTCAGTTATGTTTTCCTTTTGCGTGAACTATTGGATGCAAGATGCAAGAAAATATTCTTTATTTCTATCTTTCTTTTTTAAATCTCAACCCATTTTAGTAGGAACTTAGTGCAAGTGTCTCTGTGAACACCCCTGAACACATTGTCATGATGCAACACACTCATGCCAGTCACTGAGGAACAATGAAGCACAATCATGAGACTTCTGCATTATTTGAGCAATATCACACCTAAGCAGTGTGTATACCCACGTGCTGCTTAGCTCTGATATCCTGGGTGTTCCCACCCTGCTATTACGTGGCCATGCTGCAGGGTTAGATTACTAGATTATTTCTTGATTGCCATAACCCAGAGGTGAGGGCAATGTAGGTTGTATGTATCCTCTAAACTGACATAGAGGGTGAAATCCAGTAAAAAATAACAGATATCCAGTAAATTAAAAAGAAAGTGCAGGCCAGACAGAGAACATTTTGGTAGTGCATTTTCCTGTCCATAATTACAATTCCCATCTTTTCTGTAATCACAAAGATCTTTTTCCAGTTGACACACATTTACAGTGACTGAATGAGGATATCTGCCTTAAAGCCTAGCAGTGATATTTAGGCACCACATAAGTGAGAGAAAAGAAGGCAAAAGCCTTCTAGAACCTCACATAGAGAGTGAGGCTGGAGTGGTGCCACGGCTGAAGCAAGCACCACCATTCATCTGGATCAGTCAGATCAGTCAGAATCGGGTTTCAAAGAATGGGTCAGATTTTCTTTATGAATCTTTATTGCTTCCTTTCCAAAGAAACAGCTCAGTGATGATCACCTAAACTTGGTAGTATTTACTGCATACATGAATTTGTCCTTGCATGAAGCTTGCTCCCAGAGCTTTCAGGCACCAGCACAGCCTGATCTGCTGTTCATGTTCTGCCCAAAAGCTTTTCATATGCAGACCATGCTGGACCTACAGACCCTGCTTGGTGCACTCACAACCCAAGCTCCCAGTACACAAATGACTTAGATACTCTTTCTTTAATTTCAATGCCTGGAGAAACTGCCAACTAAAAGAAAACATGGAAAAACTTATTTCATCCTGTAGTGGTTGCTTCTGCCATATGACTTTTAGGCAACTATGTGTTGATAATTGCTTATAGAAAAATAGGAGCATTTAAATGCATAGATTCACCTAAATATGATCTGTTTCTTTCAGTGTTGGTTCTCACCTGTCTCTGTCATTTTTCTTCATCTTCTTCACGTCTCACCACACAGTTGGTCAGTCAGTTCAATTTATTGAAGTTTATTGAATATCTTTCAATCTGTTAATCATCTTTTCAAACCCAATATCCCTGTTCTCAATCAATCATCCACCTATCAGAGTACGCATCAAAACAGAAGATTTTGTATCATCAGCATCATTTACTGGTGCATGTAAGAGTGCTGGGCATTTCCAACATTCAGGAGACATAGTTTCTGCTGAGGTAGCATTGGGTCAACATCATATATTTAGCATACTTACATACCTGCCTATTGCATGTAGCTATTACTGACACCATCTACACACCAAAACTGAAGCATCTCTGCACACAGGACCTTGTCTGTACAATTCAGGAGGCTGGCAGAGTCCAGTGTCAGCTCAAGGCCACAGTACTCACCAGAATCTGTTGTGCTATAGGTTAGCATATTTTTGAATATCTTGGTCCCATGACTTCTGTATTATCTAATTTGGTGCAACAATAAGATATTGCTCTTATTTATAAATAGTTGCAATGAAATAGACAACAAATATTTAATCTTCAGCAATTTTTTGATTGCTGCTGCCATCTGCAGGCGTGGGGACACAGCATTCTTTCAACTATTCATATATAGGTACCTATGCTTTCTACATAACCACGAGAATTTAAAAACAATTTTGAAATATAAATTTGTATGCTGAAATTCTTAGTGAGTTCCAAGTAAACTATTCATGAAATCACAAACTACTCAAGCAGCTGCAGTTTAAACAGGACAAAGGGAAAACAAGAACAAATTGAAAAACACCATGGGTGACTGAGTGCTTTTTTTCCTCAAAAATGCAGAAGTGCTGGTTTGTTTTTTTTTTAACAATTTATTTTATTGAGGGTATATTTCTGTCTGCTGTTATCCCAACTATTGAAAAGAGAAGAACTGGAAGCAAACTGATGACATTAAAAAGCTGATGCTTTATTCATAATACTTCCAAATCAGACTCAGGAAAAAAAAAAAAAATCAGATCTCCGTAAAACCATATTTATCTGTTGCATGCAACCTGTATGAATTACATCTGAAAAGTGAAACTGTCAGGAGCAACTGCAGATCATTCAGATTTATGTACCTGAGGATGTGGGTGAAAGTTGGTAAACTAGAAGTGACCCAGGAACTGACTGTGCAGCACATCAGTTCTGTGAAGCGGAGGCAGAGAATTTCTCTTTTCAAATGACAATTCAGTACTCTCCTGTCAGACATTCCCTGTCCTCAAATTCTGCTGCATGGAGAAGCCAACACAGATCACACATGCAATTGGTTCACCGCTGTGAAAACTTGTACTTGGCATGAATGATGGAGAAGTTGACAGAAATAGGAAGCAAAACAGTAATTTAGAAACATTTTTGTTTAAGCACTTCAGCATTATCTCCTGTCTCACAAAGACAGCAGAAACTCAGAAGGCTATCTGTCCATAAAGTACTTAATGAATAAAAGGTATGGAAGATCACTAGGAGATTAAGTCAATGACCACATCTCTATTAGGCCAGATCTGTAAAAACAATATAGCAAGACTTTATATGAAAAATAAGCAGGCTATCTGGAAGTGGAGAACATTGGTGGAAATATAACAGTATTTTTGTAGGATAATTTCAAAGTTAACTTATCCTAAGTCCTGAAGAGATGAAGTATCAGAGGAAAATAAGCATAGGCAAGAAATGCTAATTAAAAAGAAAAATGGAACAAACTTTTTACTCCACAGCTTAAACTACAAAGGAAGATGAGACAGTGTCAGAAACAAGAAGTAACAGTTAGGTCAGAAGTTAGATGTAGTCTATCTATCAGCAGAGTGATAAAGGAGATTGTCACAATGCTTTTTTATACTAGTTCATAGATAAAAAAAACAACGCAATCTCTGGAGCAAAATTCCTTTAGCATTTGTACCTTCATGCCGAGACTGCAACTTAGAGGTGCTCTAAGTCTCTCTATTATTTGCAACTTTTAACATCTGAAGGCTAGGCAAGACTAATCTCTACCAACCTCCTCCTTGCCTACCTAAAGCTACAAGAATCTAAATCCCTAATTTCCTTTCAGTAAGCTCATAAAATTGTATTGCATATTTCTTTCTGTTACTTTATTCATATGACATATTCCACTTTTTTTTTCCAGTAAACTTCTTTTGAAATTGATTATTTGGAAGACTTCTGTTTGTTTTTGTTTTTCTGGAACTGATTCTTCAAATTCCTTAAGGTCCCAGTTTATGTCTGGAAGGCCATCAAAGCCCTGCTTGCTGAAGCAACAGAGAGACAAATCTCTGAAGGGACAGACAAAGCACAAGTATCTAACAAGTGGGTGTATGGCAGCAAACAGTTGTTTGCCTGATCTTCAGCCCAATATACTCCAGAAGGAAAGACATCTACTTCCCAGGTTTTTTCTTTTACATAAAGAAAATTCCCAGCTGACATTGAACTCTGCCTTTGCAACACGAAAAACATCATGAGCATGACTGCCAAAAGCTGTCAACACAACAGAGCGCATTGCTTCCCTCCTGTGCCAAAACCAGTATAGCCCTTGGGAGCACATTTAATTCTGAGAATAAGTTTATGGGTGACCAGCCATCCAGCTGTATACCATTCCTGACAGATACCATTTTCAGCAAATTCACTATATGTTTTTTGGTCACTGAGCATTTCATTCTTCTTAGTACAAAGGCTCCAAGTGTATCAAAGGGTAAAGAGTTGATCAAAGCGACCTGCAGCTGGGGGGTGGGGTGGGGTGGGGTGCGGGGGTGATGACATATTATAGCCTTGTTTGCTCTACAGTCATCTTAGTACAGCACAGAGCCCACACTGGAGATTTAATGTCATGTAGTCTGGTTGGGACTCAGCACAGCTTGGGCATAGAGTAAGCTTGTGACTGAGGATGCAACCAAGTGCTCAGTGCTGGGACTGGGTCTGTGCTCTCACCTTACAGTTCCAGAAGATGGGTAATATGGAAAGCTGTTCCCAAAGGATTTGAGGAAACTGAGCATTTCTAGTCTTTTTCAGATGACACCACCAGGTTTCAGCACAGATGCAGTACTATGCTAGCTCAATCTAGCATTATACAGCATCTCAACATAAGAATTACTGTAAATGATGTCTTCTTCTAGAACTTATTTGCATAACTCTATAAAAATAGTCAATAGTTAAAAAAGCATTCTCAGAAACTTTATGTACAATTACCACTCCCAAAGACATATTACTTGAAACACCAAAAAAATACCTAATACTGCACTGCCCAAAGACAGACTTCAAAGGAGGGGGTGACAATTTTTTCCAAAACTAGAGCTGAAGGCAGTAGTCGTAAAATTGCAGCATTCTCTGTAAAACTTTAATCTCTTCAATACAAAATACAAGACACATTCTTACAATCAATTTTTTATTTTGATAAAATCCTTATAAATATCAAAGCACTGGATTAACTCCACTGTTTTCAATATGTAAAAAACATGTAAAGCTTTTGTTTCTGATATGAAGCAGTAGCCTTATCACTTTCTCTCCTGAGGCAAACAAACTTTATAACCTTCGAGCATTCGTAAACATTTTATTCATGTTCTGCAGCTATTCACATGACAAGGAAACATATCAGATTCAACACTAAGACTAAAAAAGAGTATGAAAACACACACATGCCCCTGCATTCTCCATGCACATTTTCCAGACATCCTCATTCATAAAGAACCAATGCGAGGTCTGTTCAGCTGCATTCTTCTCCCTATGCCATAAACCAAAAAGTATCTGCAGGGTTTTCCTCTTTGCCTAATCTTTATGCCTGCTGCTACTGCCAAATGTCTTTAATTTCTCCCATGGTCTATTTGTGCTCTTTATTCAGAAAACATTCAGCAGGTGTTGAGAGGCCTTGCAGCAATAGTAGCCATATACTGGGGAAGAGCAAACAAACAAACAAACAAACGAAATCAACCTATCTTAATCTAAGCTAAAATATCTATGTCTCTATGTCTAATTTATTCAGTTATAGGAAGGTATATAAAGTCAATCCTGATTGTGATTTCCCTCATATTTATCTATCGAAGATCAAAAGACCTGTTGAGGTAAAAGGCACAGCATATAAAACCTATAAAAACACAAGCTCAAGCAGAACAGTCACAGAAGATGAGTTGGTCACAAGATACTGCAGAGACTGGTGGTAGTTGCTGCCCATGAAACATTTAGCTGCCTCTTTTAGGTATTGCTGGTTTTCACTATTAGTACTCACAGTCTGAGGGTAAACCTAATCCTATACTAAGCTATAGCCTATGGCAAATTCATTAAAAATGATAAAAATTATATTCAGATAACAAAAGCTCCTGAGAGAAACACAGGCTCAAGTAAATTCATTCAAGACAGACATTTCAACAATTGCTGCTGAAGGCTGATCTTTTATTAGATATTGAATTTATTCTGATTTCTTTGGCTTGGTCTAATTACTATCTTTGGTCTTGGAATATAAGTGCAACTCACCCAAGTTCAGCTATTATAGCAGGACATTAGCCAGTACCTAGGATACATAACATACCTGAGTAGTGCTGTATTCCACTGCAAGACGTGAGGTATGCAGCATGTGCTTCACACTGCAGTGTGTAACTTGTCTAGCAGGAAACAGTCTGGAGCAACAGCTACCCCTGCCTCCTGTTTTTAAGTAGTAGGAGCCTGATGCTACATAGATATAGCGTTACAGTCCCTTACTGTTCATCAAATGCAACGGACTGGATTTACGAGCAAACAACTCCCTCTGTGCCCTTCTACCTTTAAGTTTTCAAGACAATTGCATCACTGCATGTGACAGAATTCAGGAATACCTAATCCATCTGACATGATCCTAGAATATACAAAATCCTTACTATTTGCTAAAAAAAAAATAATTAAAAATCAGGACATCTTTACTGCTATGAAGCAGGCAGAATAGCAGGATCGTATACATATATCTGTTTTACTTAAAAGCAGTCATTACTGCTTTTTTGTAGGAAGGTAAGCAAGTCCACAATGATATTGTATCAGCTTTGAAACATCTTTTTCTTGAGAATTACAGTGTGAAGTCTTATTTAGAAGATAAATGTTATGCTAGAGACCAAAATAATAATCCCACAGCATCCTTTGATGCCATTAATATCAGAGATCATGTTCAGTAATTTGGTGGCAAATTCTGGACAACCCCTTCACCACGTCTGAACCTTATGACTAGCACTGCCCTCTGTGCATGCTAGTACCTTGATACTCCCAAACCAATGCACTCAAACACAGTCAGACCTGTTAACATTGATGAACCTGCAACAGCTCAGGACATACTTGTCTGTTAGAAATGATTGCATGGTAACCAGTAACAAAACAACACCTATTTGTTAAAACAACTCACAAAAAAATAATCATTAAGAATATTAGCTATTAAAATTAATCAGCCTTGGTTTCAGAGGGAGACTATTTTGTCTTTCCTTCAATTCCTCCTGACTTCTCGTCCCTTTAACGGCTGGGGAGGGCGGTAGTTTCTCAGCAAGCAGCAGGCAACTTCATCCTCAGCTGTGCTCAGTAGGCTGCGGAACTTGGCTAGCTGCAATCAAGGGAGACATAAGGTTCAGCAGAAAACCCTCATGCTTATAATAATGAAAAAGCATGTAGTAAATATTAAATATATTTGTCACCTTTTTTGCTGCAAGGAAGAATGGAACTCTATTTTTCTATATCATGTCCTTGCAAATGAAAAGCAATGACTACTGAAAAAACCCTCCCAAAGCACGTGTCGGAATGAAACTGTGCATAAGGATTATTTGTTTCCCATATTCACACTTTGTCTTCTGATTTAAACCAGGGGTTTTATATATTTTAGTTTAATTTTATAGGATGGAGATTCTAGAATATTTCATGGCCAAAATTAGCTATATTATCTGCACCTTTGTATATCTTCTTGTTCAAACTGTATATTCACAATTAACCTGGAATAGGCGGTGTGGTGCTATAGAAAGCTTCTGCAATTAGCACTCTTTACATATTAAACATGTACTCAAACCATGAGAGATTTCAAATTTTTCCCTTGCAAAGACACAGAACAAGCAGTTATTCATATTTTCAGCATAAGCTTCTCTGCTTAAGCTGATCTCAGCAGAAACCTGCATCAGAGCTCCATGTCTAAACCTCAGGAAGGCTGAGTTTGATTTCTGACCTTAAGTTTAGTATTTTTTCTCATTGCTAATATTTTCAATATTTACTATTTTTATAAATCACCTTATTTCCTTTCTATTTTACCAGAGGTAGGACAGCCCAACAATCATTTGATTAGAATAGAGCATGTAGTTGTACGGCACACTGCACCTTAATCACAATAATAGCAAAAAGTCAGTGCTACCTTACTTCACCCCACTCTAAAGCTAGCATTTGTAATTCAGGCTCCCTGTGAGTTTCTACAGTCTTAAGATTTACGTTTTATTTTTTCAACCTGGAAAGTGTACCAAAAGCATGCCGTAAACTGTAAACCCCAGAACAAATACAAACTCATGTTTAAACTCATGAATAAATGGCACAGTATCAGTGATGGTGATTATTGATCAATCACAATGGGGGACATTACTAGAAACAAGTAATTTTAGCTACATGCACGCTTATATTTATATGAATATAGCATACTTAAATACGTAAGATATAGGTACAGTCTGTGAAAAATGACTCTTAAAGAATCACTGTATTTGACACTGTTTCCAACACCATGTCCTCTGAATCTGTTACACATGGGTGTTTGCATACAGTATTTCACATTTTAGAACGTATTCATTATCGATTAGCCCAAATATGAACCTTTTAACGTGAACAATGGCTTGTCGTTTGGAAGTTGATATCTTCACACACATTTTCAATTCCAGATCGATATGTATTACAGTGAGTCTTACGAAGCCAAATTGAGGGGAGTAGGAAAGAGATACAGGTGAGGAAAATGCAGTCACTGAGCAAACACATGACTTCAAATCAGTTACAAACAGGATTTTATTCTCTTGAATAACAAGCATCCCATTCAATGAACTGTTTTACTATTTTGCACAGTCTGCAGTCGCTATTTCATGTAGCCTCAGGTCCTGAATTT
Organism: Agapornis roseicollis; assembly: GCA_002631895.1. NCBI lineage: Eukaryota > Metazoa > Chordata > Aves > Psittaciformes > Psittacidae > Agapornis > Agapornis roseicollis. Next base: position 14,635 of record NDXB01014016.1, read on the forward strand.
TTTGAGGTATTTGTAATATTTACCATGAATGAGACAAAAGCTGTGGTACCAAAACCTTGAGGGTTACAGTGTGCTCAGAATATTAATAATATATCAACACCCAATATTAGAAACTATAATCTGACATTAGCATCTGAAATGCAAAAAGCTCTTTCTACCTAAGGTGATTAGTCCACTGGGTGTCACTGTTGCAACATTAAAATCCCAGAAAAGAGATTTGCGCAGGATATGCAAATAATGGCATTCTAGGATTTCTAAGCATCATCAAAATACCTTTTTTTTTTTTGTAAATTCCTTGTGGGTTATTTTTTATTGTTAATTATCAGAGTATGCAGATTCTTAGGAAAAAAAAAAAGAAAAGAAATAGCTGTTCACAAAGAATGGCAAAAAGAAGTTAGTATAAATTTGATAGACATATTTTGTCCTTTGAAAATTTGATGAGGTATGCAATGCAAGGTCTGAAATAAATATATTTTTTGGGTGGTATTTACAATTTCAAGTCTTACAAAAGCACTGAAAAATTCAAAAATACCTGTTCAGAACAAACACTTATGGGCTCTCTCAGAACAATCCAGATGACACTCTCAAGAAGAGGAGGAACAGTGAGAGAGCCAAAGTAAGTCCAGTAGTCCAGGGACTTGGGAAGCAGACAACTAGGATCAAAGTTGGTGAATAGTGCTCTTTTACCCTGGAAAGAAAACAAAATAGCTAGTTGTGATTCTAGATTAAATATATGAGACCTGGGTTTGTTCCATCTAGAGAAGAGAAGGCTCCAGGAGACCTTAGAGCAGCTTCCAGTACCTAAATGGGCAAGTAAGAAAGCTGCAGAGGGACCTTTTTCAAGGGCATGTAGATATAGGACAAGGGGGGGTGGTTGTAGCCTGGAAGAGAGTAGATTAGATTAGATATTAAGAATAAATTCTTACTATGAGGGTGGTGAGACCCTGGCACAGGTTGCCCAGAAAACCTGTGGCTGCCCCATCCCTGGCAGTGCTCAAGGCCAAGTTGGATGGGGCTTGGAGCAACCTGGTCTAGGGACACCTCGACTTCTAGTGTGGTAGGGGGTTTGGAACCAAATGAGCTTTAGGTCCCTTCCAACCTAAACCATTCTGTGATTCTATGACATTTAGAAAATTATTTTTTGTATTAAAAAAAAAAAAAAAACCAAAAAAAAAGAAAAAAAATCAGCACAGTATTATTTAAAAGCAAGAGGCTGAGATAAATCATGCCAAAGGAGGCAGAGCTTTGAATTACAAATGACCATACGATGGAACTTGAAGGGAGAGGTGAGAAAATGTTAGACTTTCAATGTGGTCTGTGCAGGGCTGGCAGAGTAACCCCACAGGTTACTGCCATCTGCTTCCCTCCCTATTCTTTTTGTCCAGGCCCACAGGTTACTACTTCTTCCCCCTTTTGCAGCTACCAGGCCAGAAATGCCTATACTGTGCATGATGATATGAGTCTGCCTAATTCCTCTCATACAAACAATAGCTTATTTCTCACCCTGTACCTCAGCAAACCAGGAAAGGAAACCTTTTCCTCATCTTTTTCAGTTTTCCATAAAGTATGTTCTTCTCCTCTTAATAGTCATAGCAACAGATTTGTCAGAGGCTAGGTTCTGTGAAGAATTAGCCTTTTCCTCTAATCACTTAACTTATAAAAATTAGCTTTAGTGCTTAGCTTTCAACTTCACCTAAACTTAGCTTTTCACTTTACCTTATTTTGTCCCAGATCAAAATTAGATATGGATAGCTATAAAATAAGGGACTAGGGAACATGAAGGTGAAGGCAGTAGCAGACAGGCTATCAAAAAAACCAAACCCCAAAACAACAAGCAACCACCAATATTAGTATTCTCTTAGGAGCATTTGTTCACCTTGATTCTGATGGTGTCCAAGCGGTCAGTAATCTTCTTCAGCTGAGGGTTGCATTCACCAATCTGTTCAGACCAGACAAAAAAGAAACATTTGAGCTCCAGGGGAAAATAGCAAACCTAAATAATAAAATAGCAAATGCAGAATGAAAATGTTTCAAAGAACTTAAATGACTGTGTGATCTGATAGATTCTGTGAGTCCAAGTCTGTGACTAGCTGGTCCTTAGAAACAGTACTGGTCATAAAGAAGATCCACTCTTTCACTTTATTATTTATTATTTATAGACAGTATTTTCTGGCTACTCATAGTAATTATTTCAGCTACAAAAGACCCACAAACTTTATACTGCAGGAGAACAAAAGTAATTTATTTTTAATGTTTTATATGCAATATATTAAAAGTGGCAGACTTACATCTGAAATTTGAATTGGTAAAACAACGAAAACATCATTCTTATGTACCCCAAGCAGAATTTATGTGCTAAGAAATCTTGTGAAACTGTCCTTGAATCACTGTAAACTGGAAAGACAGAATTACTGAAATAGTTCTTTGCAACTGCTGCATACAATGACTCTCTGACTATGCCAGGGCCAGCACCATCCTTTGTCATGGATTGTGTGAATTTTCCATCTGCTTCTTCATACAGAAGTCAATTAAGATGTTGCAAGAATTTAATTTCATTTTAGAATAGGTACAGAAGGCAAAGAGGTATATGACAATTATGAGGAAATTCCCCAGCTTCTGGGGTTTAGGGCTTTCTTATTATTGTTTTTCTGAAGAAACTACCAGCACAGAAACAAACCATTAGAGAAGCATTTGAACCAACTCAGATTGCTGTCCTAAAGAAACTTGTTAGTCAAAGTCCATTTAGGGGCAGCTGAATTAAAGTTCCACTAGGCAAACTGAAGAGTCTAACTGTCTTGAAAATCTATTAATCTGATATATTTTCATCTTCAAGAAAGCACAGATTTTCATATTGGCAAGGAAACAGTGTGATGGAAACAGTATCATTTAATGCCCATATAAAACAAGTATGCCTTTAGCAATAATTATATCAATCATCACACTATCCCTTTGGGTTTATTATGCAGATTTACTAGGAGGGCTCAGGCATTCTTTTTTTACCTTCAGAAATACTGCCATGACTGCTAATCCATCTGACTGACGAGCTGCCTCAACAAAACTGGAATACTTCTCTGAGTTCCAATGGACCACATGAAGCTGAAAAGCAAGAGACACAGACAGCATCAACTCCCGCTGAACTCAAATAGTCACAAATTAATACTGCAACTTTTCTGGTTTTGATACTTTACTTTGCTCTTTTGCATTCAGAGCCATTTGGTTTTCTAAATGTAAATATTTCATGAATCTGGTGAATATGTAGTTTACACAAATGGTGAAAGCATTTCAGGGGCTGGGATTATTCAAAATTTAGCAGCAATCAAATGCCATGGTGCCTGGCAAACTGCTGTTGGGTCCCCAGATTTTAAACAGAGAGGCTAAGACAAGATGTCCCATGGTTATATAACAAAAGCTTTGAAATCTGTTTTTAGCATAGATGATTTTAAAAAGTAATTAAGAATCATGAGGAAGTCTTTTTCTTTTAACCAAGCTTTCAATAACATTAATCAGCCATGTAAATAGCTAGAAAACAGCCAGAGGAACCCACATTAAACATGCACCGACCCTTTCTCCCACGCTTAGTTTAAGCTGAACACTGAAATTTCCTTTTTGATACCTTCCAAATGTCATCTATGATTACCAGTAGTTTGGCACTTACAAGAAGCTTGATTATCTCAGGTCTGAGCATTTGCATTTCCAACATGCACTATTCTGGAACTGCCCAGTGGTAGTTGCTGAAGTAGCTTAAAGACACCACCAGTCAGCCGGGGAGAGGAAAAGCCTATGACGTCTACCCCCATACCACCTCAGTCCCTTCTATTAAGCCAGGTTTCCTAAATCCTGGCCATACTCCACAGCAGGAGCTCCTGGTTCCCGAGAAGTGCCTGCATGTTCCAACCTTGGGAAATGGTCCAACAGCCAAACTGGAGAGAGCACAAACACTCACACAGTAGTTACGACTAAGTACTTCACAAACATTAAACTCTCACAGATCCTCAGTGGGTTAGTAAATCTTATTACCCATAGTTTTCAGATAAAGAAAGAGAGGCTCAGAACTTGGCATTGGTTTTCCCAGACTTTAAACTCTACTCTTTAGGAGTGCTGAGAAGCAACTCCACTGAGTGACAAAAACTGGGATGAACCCTTGGGAAAAAAAAAAAAAAAAAAAAAAAAAAAGGCTTCCTTTTGGAATAAAGCATCCCAAGACCTCTAAAGGAAGAGCAGTTAAGGAAAGCTGGAACTTACTTTAAAGGTTTTCTATGGGAAGTGACATAGTTGCATGGTTGAAATAGGGACCTAGAAGTGTGAAGATTTTGACTCTAATCTCAGCCCTTACCTAGCCTCTATGAGTTTAAATCTTCCGTATCTGTAAAATGGAGCTCTTAAAAGGTACTATGTTTGTTAAGCACTTGGGCTCTGAAGTGCCAAAACATTACTTCCAGCAAGTAAGGAACCCCACTGAAACCAGTAATAATATATATATGCTTATGATGAAACATACTCCAAGTGATCCTTGAAGGAATGTTGCTAAGAATATTATAAATTAAACCAGGAAGAGAACACAGTCCACCAAACCATTCTCAGGTGCATTAGTATCCTGAAGCTCATAGTACCTGCACCACTCACTAGTATAAGTTCACAGAAGCTACATTAAGCAACAGTTAAACAATTACACTTTTGCATACACAAAAAGAGAACAGATACTCTCAGTCGGAATTTACTTTTATTGTGGATTTAAAGAAAAAAAAACAAAAACAAAAACAAAAACAAAACCAACAAATAACAAAAAGGAAAATTCCCAGAACTGAATATGGCCCACCTCCACTCCCTCATAGCTTTGCAAAAAAACCCCCAAGCCAACCCCCCTTAAAAACCAATACCCCCATATAAACAGAGCTGTGAAACACTTTTGGGTACAGCTCCATTCGGCTTGCAACTTCTTTTTAAGGAATATATCCCGTCTTACCACCGCTCTGTCATTGCAGCTTGTGAAGAGACCTTGATCAGACCATACGTTGTCACAAAGAATGAAGCCATGGATCCCTTCTGCTTCCCGGTAGGCTTAGGGGACTGAACTTTGCAGTCTTCTTTACCTGTACATTAATTCTTCCTTCAACTGGGTCAATGCTTTTTCTTGAAATCTTGCACAACTTTCTTAAGAAGATGAGCACTGAAACCATCTTCATGTCTCCTTCTGAAGTATTTTCTTTTTATGTGAACAGTGCTCAGAAGCCTTGATCTTAATTCTGGATTTCTTAATCCTGGATTTCTTAATCCCAAAGCCAAAGTGACATCTAGAAAGCTTCTTGTGGAGGGTTACTCAACCAACAGGTAACAGAAAGGTTTTTAGACTGGCTAGAAATTCAGATATTTTCTCCTTCCATTTGGTTTCTTAGATGGGAAACATATATATTTTCTCAGCTAGAAATTTGGTTTTGGTACTTAATGGTTTTAAAGCACCTCTATTAATTCTTTATATTCCATCTCACCTGGTTCCTGTGGAAAACATAAGTCTTTAAACACTGCAAATGGCACTTTTCCCCATTAGAAACTGATTTTTTTTTCTGACCACTGTCTCTTATAGCATTTCCAGTAAAGTCTGATCACACCACTGTGCATACATTTCATTTTTTTCTTCTTTAGTATTATGTCACTTATTTTTCCATTAACAGTTATTTTTACACTTTTTACTTCTTTTTAACCCCAGAAAGCTCTTCCACTGTGTTAAAGATCTCAGTCTCATTGAAAACACTCCATGTTACTTCCATTTGCAAAGAGGAATGGGATACAGAATACTTTCTACTGTATTCTACTCAAGGGCACCAGAAGAGACAGAGCAGGAGCAAACTCTCCGTGCCACTGCCTCCACTGAAATGCAGTACCTTCAGAGGCAGCACCCCACAGATATTAATGTGTGGTTCTCAAAGTCATAACCACGACACTGCTATGTATGTATCACAAAATGCAACACTTCTAAGTCTTGCATAAACTTTACATGGTACAGACCCCAAATCAAATAACTCTGTGGTTTGTAATGGAAGCTGACTTTGAAAAGACTCTTCAAGGAAGACACAGTGAAAGACAAAGTTTAAAATAACTCTTGAACATTAAATCTTGCTTTTATCAAGCTCTTGTCTTCTGTACTCCTTTTTTAATCCTCTCCAAAGCTTTCAAATGGGTTCTCCTTTGAGAAAGGACCAAACGTGCAACACTTCAGGAAGACCATTTGTCTTTCAATAAAATGGGGAGAGAATGAAAAGCAGGAAGAGGAGGGGCAACATTATTTTTGCAACGGAAAACTATTCACTAGCTTAGAGGTACAGATGATGCCATTTAAAGCCTTACCTCTGCTGCATACTTCATCCCATCCACTGTGTGCTCAGAGCCGGCTTCATCATTGGATCCCCAGTGGAAGTGAATCTGGCGCAGCCTGTAGGTCCCGCTGAGTGGTCCCCCAGTCAGCACTGGAAACCCAAGCAGATGAAGAGGCTTCATTGCAGGAACGGAAGCCGCTACGCACATCCTCAACCTGGCACAGACTTCAGCCTTTGGACAACTCCCTGCTCCTTCTCAATGGCTTCCCATTTCTTTGAAGCACTACAGAAACCCTCATTTGTTCAGGACATGACTTTCAAAAGTGCACTTATGTGTAGAAGATTAGTGGGTTATTGCCCACTAAAGGCAATATCATTGTCACCAGGTTTGTCTTGCTTATCCAGGGTTGGATATTTCTCTGAAGATGGAAAAATATGTCTATTTTACAAGTGGTTTCCTCTCTTGAAAGTACTTAAAAAAATCACTAAGAAATTAGGCTTAAAATGTAGGTTTTATGAATAAAGGGGGGGATCAGAAAAATACAATGTGAACATAATTTCTTCTCCTTTTTGAAATTTTGGAGGAAAGCAAAAAATTTTCAAGACTCTTTCCTTCATGTGCAAATAGATCCAGTTATGTCAGACTTAAGTCTGAGAAAAAGGAGCATTTATTAGCATACATAAAATGAAGCCTACACTACATATGCATTGTAGCATTGTACAACTTCAATATTACAGATGTTTAATTAGCCATTGCTGGAAGGAATGGCCTATGAGTAGCAGCTAAGGACTTCAGGCTTGTCTAGTTTCAAGAAAAGGAGGCTGAAGAGCAACCTCACTGATCTCTACACCTCCCTGAGGAGTAGAAGTGGAGAGAGACCTGCTGATCTCTTCCCTGACATCGAGTGATGGGACACATGGGAATGGTTCAAAGCCGGGCCAGAGGAGATTTAGGTGGGGCATCAGGCAGCATTTCTTTACTAAGAGGATGGTCAAATACTAGAACAGGCCTATAGAGATGGTTGATGTCCCAAGCCTGTCAATGTTTAAGAGGCATTTGGACAATGCCCTTAACAACATGCTTTAACATGGTCAGCCCTGAATTGGTCAGGTAGTCGGACTAAATGACTGTTGTAGGTCCCTTCCAACTGAAATACTAATTCTATTCTGTTCTCTTCTGTTCTACCTAACAGGCATATGGGTGGGCTTTTCATTGTTTTGCTTTTGGAAGTATTTGTCTTTTGCTAATCACAGATGGAACCAAACCATCTCTGCACAGAGACTTGAATATGAATCATATTCAGAAAGATTTCCTTATTCACTGCAAATCAAAGCACCCCACTCTCCTGGCTCCACATTTCCTCTAGGGTTTGGGAATTATTCTGGGTGGGTTTACTGGCTCATTATAGAGGCCTTAAGGGAAAAGGAGGGGAGTTTTAATCAGAGAGATTTTAAATTAAGAGCAATGGGAGGGACAACAGTAAGTTTTCCTCTCTTCTAAAAGCCTAAACTTTGTTGCCTCTCCGCTAACATAAGTAGCCTGGCTAATTAAAAGGCACTGGAACTGTTTATCTGTGGAGAAAAGTGTTTGACCTCCTTAAAACTTGAACTCAGAACTATGCTTTTACAGAGCCTATAAACCCAGTGAACAAAGGGGATCAGGAAGTGGCACTCCTAAAACAAATTCCTTCTTTCCAGGACTAAAAACTTGGAGACAAATGATCCTAGAAGCATGTAAAGATTGGTGTTCTAATTGGTTGAGGGAAAACAATTACATAGTAATTCATCAGCATTCAACAAAATACTGCTGAAAAAGGTGGAAAATGGCCTGATGATGTATTTGTGCCACATCACTATCAATGGTAAACCCCTTCCATTACAACAGTAATTAAGGAAGAGGTTAGTCAGAAGCTATTTAAGGCAAATATCAATATCTCAAAGTTTGAAAAGGGCTGAAAGAAGAAGTCTTTGAAATATCAATAGACCAATTTCAGAGAATGTGGTACCAAAGAGGATAAAAAAATTATACAGTTACAGACTTGACAGCCCAGTTTCAGTGCTGGCAAAGGTGAAGAAATAGTTCATATGGAACCCAGTTAATGATGCATCAAAAGATGCTAATGCATTTAACATGAAAAATTTTACCAATTAATTTGATTTTTTTTTCATTAAACCAACATATGTCAGGAGTTCTTACTTCACAGGGGTGCCCCAGAGGCCAAATTTTGACCCTAGAAAATTCAGTATTTTTTGATCAATGACCTGAAAGAAAAAAAAACATTACTGATAAGGTTTGTCAGGGAAAAAATATTAGGGAAAATAGTGAATAACTCAGTTTATGAATACAGAAGAATTTGAATTCTTTGATAAGTAAAGCATGACAATGGCCAAAAGGTAAAGGCATTTATGTGGACTGAACAATCTAGTCCATACACAGAAGACACAGACAGGAGACCAAGGATTACGTTTACTAATTATCTGATCAGCATCTGTCAGTACTTTGCCATGACACCAACTGTATCCACGGAGGTAAGGGCTGAGGAAACCAGTAAGAAGAGGATCACATTACCACTGCTTTGATACTAGTGTAAGCCTAGAGAAATACTGTGTTAAGGCCCTATCACTTCAAAGATGAAGTTAGAAGGTGGAAGAGGTTCTCAGTGCATTCATATTCATATTTGTTACTTTTTATTGAAACAAACAAACAAACAAAACCAACAGAAGAAAAGTAGCTTAAAAGCTGAGTTGGTCCAACTTACACTAAAATAAAGTGTGATTTCCATTGCTTTACTTGTGAGGGTAATTAACAATTAGAACAACTTACCAAAGGCTGTGGTAGGTTCTTCATCGCTGGCAACTTTGAAATCAAGATTGTATGTTTTTCTAAGAGATGTGCTTTAGTTCACCCATGCCTACTAGGCTTGAAGCAGAGATTAATTCTGGGAAGTACCGTGGCATCTGACACACAGCAGGTCAGACCAGATCACTGATGGTCAGCTGATGGCTTTCAGGCAACATCCAATGTTGCTTGTATCAACAGGAAATTCAAGAATTAACCTTAGACTGTCCATGAAAGCAAAGTATGATGGTGTCTTAATCTAGGTCTCTCCCTGTTGCCACTACAGCTAATAGGTCCTCAGACTAATGGACAGGGTAATCACAAATTAGTCCTCTTCTGGCATCGACCCTTGTGAAAGCATCACATGGGCTTGGGTCCTCAGCTATGCCTCACACAACCACAAGAGGATTTTATTGCTTGAAGAATCTGCACTCCTACAGTTTCAAGGGGAGCTGTACTAGCTTGCCTACCATTCAAGAGAAGGCTTTAAAGATGAAGGCACTAAGTGGTTTCAAAGACTATGTTAAATCACAGAACTTCTAAATAAGAATTGTTGCTTGCAGAAAGGGAAGCTATATACTCCTAGAAAAGATTGGTTCAATAAAACTTTACAGAGAAGAAAGGGGGTCACTTGGAATATATTTCATTTTTCTGTATTAGCTCTTTCCTGACACAAAAATTTGAGGTATGGATTGCAAAAATAATAATAAAAAAAAAATATAACCAAACTTGCAGCTAAAGTCAGATAAGAGACATGAGCGATTCGGTTGGAATGAACCTGTAATGAGACACAAAGGATTCATCTGCAGTGAGAGAGAGCAGCATTTGAAAAATCGCACACAACACTGTTCAAACAGGGGGCTGGCACTATCTAGTTGGTTGGGGTGGATCAAACCAGCCCTGTGAAATGGGAATCCTAGCACTTTCTGAGAAACACAACCTCGAACTCACGTCCAAATACGTTCCTACATTGCATCATGCTGAAAGCCAAGGGAAAAAAAGGGAAATTCTCATCTGGAGAAGCAACGCTTTACTGTTAATGAGGAGTTTATATTCAGCTGTGAGGCATGCCCAGGCTGTATGTACTCTATTCAGGAAACAGTGGAAGAAGACACAGTGCAACAGGAAAGGAACTAACCTGATTTGTTGACGCTGTCATCAAACTCGACACTGGTGGAGTGCCCATTGTTAAGGATGATTTTAGCAGAAGCCGGATCATAATTGGGATTTAGAGAACGGAGAGAGGGATCATACTTGGTTTCCTCAGTTTTGATGTCAATGGGTGACTGACGGTCTCCATTGGCAACAGGAAAAACCTCCTTCCAGTGGGCAGGCCCTGCAATGCATTGGAGGAGAAGTCTAAATTTATGGCAGTGCCCTTCTTCATATGAAAGAAAACTCAGTTTGGATTGTTCTTGTTTGCATCTCTTACATGCAAAAAGGGCACATCAGAAAAATACAGATCAAAATATTCACCTATTTTTGCTGCACCACACCGCAGCAGCAGCTCTCAGGACCCCTTTATCTACCTTACATGGTGTATCTAACTACATTTGGCCTTTGAACAAGGCCAGATGTAGTAGATAGATACTTAATTATTCACAATTAAGACTCAACTATGCACAAGACATATCCAACAAATGCTCATTTAAATCAAGCATCCTGTATCCAACAGGCACTGGTGCCCCAATAAATTCCTGATGTGCCATTTTTGCCTAGTATCATGGCTTCTGATGTCTTTAAGAATTTACCTCTTACCTATCCAAAATCCCTGCATTAAGATTTTCTTCAATATGTTAGTCTTTGGATGCAAAAGACCTGAGAACACATCTTCCACTGACTATGTAGACTGGGATGGGGAGATGTTGATAAAGATAAAAAGGCCAAAAGATAAAAGATAAAAAGGCCAAAACCTGACAGTTGTGCCTGTACCTTAAGCACTGCTGCACAGTCACCTTGTCCCAACCCATTAGCTCTGAGTTACCTATCCTCCCTCCATGCAAGCTAAGCCACAAGTCAGCTGGAAAGCTTTGTTTCTGTAAATAAGCAGCATGTATATAAGAAAAATGGCAAATGTCATTCTAAAAAAGCTTCATTGATGAGATGTGTGAGGTGTCTGTTCTTATCACTAAACATCAGAGAGTTCTTAATAAAAATATATGTGCCATTGTTGAATTATATTTGAATAATAAACAGTGCGGAAAGGGGCCATAGAAGAAAAACAGGAACAATGAGTTGCTTGGGAAACATATTCTATAAACTAAAGACAGCAAACAAGGAAAGAGGAAAGAGGGTAAGGTAAGGGAAAAGTGGAAAGTCTGCAGGGTTGATGATCTTTCAGTATTATAAAGAGCATAGCATTTGTTTTTCCTCCAGGCTTGTCATGGGTAAGAAGCATAATAAATCAACTAAGAAAGACTGGATATAATAAACACTTAATTATGAGCATCAGAAGCTAATCTTGTACAATCTGCATCACTGGAAATCCTCATAACTCCCTACACTGAAGGTAACTGATCTCTGGCTTGGGTCTTTCTGGATGGCTCAGCACTTAAATAAATGTGATAAAAAAAGGGATTAAATGTGTCACACTGTGATTAATATCCTAACATCAAAAGTTGATAGATAGCTTTCTATCCTTGACTTCAATAGAAGAGAACATAGCTCAGAAATTCACAGGTGCTAAAATAACACAAGCATCCCAGCAGTAAATCATGGAGGGAAGTGCCCCACGGCAGCAGCCACCTGGGCAGAGACTGATTCTCCTCTGAGCAGCACTGAAAAATTTAAAAAAGGAGAGGAAGCTTGTAAAGACCAGCCTAAGAATTAAACCTCAGGTAGAACAAAGGCAAGGGTCTTCTGTCATGACTTTGTTAGAAAGTCCTTTCATTAATGCCTTCATTAACTAAAATCATGAAGTAAGCTGCTTCTAAGGCAGAATATACAAATCCTACTGGTTTGAAGCTATATAGACATAGATATAGAAATATAATATAAAGCTATTTAAACTTAATTCTTCTCACTTCACAATGGTCAAAGCTAGTCAGTTTTTTAATTATGTACAATTTAGTATATGATATAATTTTAATTGTATTTAGGTCCTAGTACCCTGTAGTTAGAGATGCAATGCACAATTTTATTTACAATCAGCACCACTCCATCATTTATACCTAACTACTGTGATCTGGGATGCTTACAAAAACCTTATTGCTACTTAATTTTAATGTTTCAGGTTTTCCTTAACTGAGGAAAAGCAAAATATATTTATGTGTTTTACTACTTGGTCCTATTGCTCCACCTCAGAAATAACTAGTTGTTGTATATTAAATAATATGAATGATTTGCATGCAGAAATAATATGAGTGTGCCAAAAAGAGGACCCAAGGCTGTGATTCTGTCATTAACTAGTTATTTGACAATAAACTTCTACAAAGTTCAAAAAAAGTTCTAAGAAGACACTGTACCTGCTTTTTCACTTGTCCTTAGCTTGGCTGACCAAAATCATATTTTGCATACCATATAATCAGGTTTAAACCAATGGGGAATCCAGGGTGAAAATGTCTTCTTAGTTTGGACCTGAGTTACATTCCTCCATCTCAGCATAATGTACACTTTCGTGTTCTAGATATGTACTTTAAGACATACCTGGGAAAGTACTCACCAATTCAGCTCCCTTAATTATTTAATTTACCAAAGGAGTCTGCTTAATAAATGTCAATTTTTGAATTTATGGAAAGTGCTCTGCTGCTAGACATCACCTCGTAGCTCTTAACAATCAAAGCCATTGTGACCAACATTTAGGACAAAAAAAAAACCCAAACCATCTTCACTGAAGACTGCATGACTTTATTTTGGACACAGAATTAACCAAATGCAATGAACACTTTTAGATCAGATGATCATATTTATGATTCCCACCTGCATTGCACACACTCAATTAATGAGACAGATCTCATAATGAAGGCAGCTATGAACTTGTCAGGAAATAGAACTCAGTATAGCATTTAACAGCAATGCTTTTTTATCCAGCTGGAGTTAAAGATGACGAGTTTCATCAAAAGGATAGACTTACTCAAAACAAGTTTATCAGAGACATCACAGGATATGGCTCAGTTGCAGCGAGCCTCTGTACCTGCATAATAGAGCACTTACAGGTGAAAAAGTGGATTCTTTTTTTGGACAGTTTGCTATTATATGCAGAAAGTTCATTAGTTTGGCATGGTCTGCCCATGGCAGGATCACATCCTTGTTTATTCCTAAAGGGAATGCATTGCTCACATTATCATATACAAATTATTTAAACTTACTAAGTTAGGTTTGCAAGTAATTTAGTTGCATATTAGGTTACAATAGGATTAGCTCAAATAAAAACAATTGACAATTCATAATAAGTAATAATTATGTGCTGTTTTAAAAACAGACATCAGGACCATGTAATTATTCTCAGGGAGAAAAAATAGTATAAGGAATTACAGTTGGCCTCAATGCTTTTAAAGGTCTTTTGCAACTTGAATGGTTCTATGAATTCATATCCCCTTTTATTTATAAAGCATCTCAGTGATACAGTAGTAATTAGATCCAGAAATATTTTGCAATAAACCACGATATATGTATTTTACATACATATATTTTATTAAACAAATATTAAACTGAAGGCAATTGATTCTTGATTTGTCTTTTAACTATACCAATTCTCCAGTTAACTAAAAGGACTGTTTCTGTGAAGGAGTGATAACATTCCTATTTACAGGAACCTTGGGCAGCAAAGAAAAGCATGCATAATGCCTCACAAAAGACATATTTCAACACCTCAGTATTAAGCCTCCATACAGAAGCACCATCACAACTGTGACGTAAGGACAGTGGCAAGAAAGCAAAGGCCAAGGTTATACAGAAATATGTGCCCCAAAGAAGGGGAAAACATTTATACTGGGTTTATGTGTTTTAGTAGCGGAGGGGCTATAAGAAGGTGCCAGAAGCTTCCCCTATGTCCAATGCAGTAATACCAGACAGCTGCCAGTGTAGAGAGATATTAGAGAAAACTGGGAGTCAAGTTGAGCCCAGGACGAAGGGAGGGATGGGGAGAAGATGTTCTAAGATTTGGTTTTATTTCTCATTACCCTACACTGATTTGATAGGTAATATATTAAATTACTTTTTTTCCCAAGTTGAGACTGTTTTGCTGATGGTAATTGGTGAGTGATCTGTCCCTAGGGAGTGACAGCAGCTTTGGTGGACACCTGATGTCCAGTCATCCTCAACCCACCACAACACTTCATTCTGTGTATAACAGTCAGCCCATATCCTTATACATAGATATACCACATATGCAGGCATGTATGTGTAATATTTGACAGTTTATGCACATAATGATTTATGTCACAGTTATCATTGCTAAGGGGCAAATGAGTTTCCCCCCAGTTTTTAAAAAGCAGTGCTTTTATCGCTGCAAATGCACAACTTGAAGTGAATGCAGACGTCTTTCCAACTCTTCAGGAAGTCAACTTTAATATCTGACTGCACCACATGCAAGTAATTTCATTTTGTTTCTGACTCATTAGTTGCAAAATGTAATCTTCGTTTCAGGGAAACTATTTTCAGGGCCATGCAGGGCAATAACATTTTTCAAGAATCAGAGCAATGTCCTGCATCTGCTATTCAGCCAAACAAGAAACAAGCAAAAGCAATAAAGTAAATGCATAAAAAAAGAAAAAGATGAGAAATAAAACTGATCCTGGGGAGGAACAGTTAAGTGTTGGCTATTCATGCCTCTCTCCTTTAGCCCCTTGTGAGAGGCGGTGGGAATGGGATGGACTGATGAGGAACTACCGCAGCTGCTGGGGGCTCCAAAAAAGGGGAGAGAGAAAGCCAAACTCCACCCCAAATATGTTATCAACCAGTAAACAGTTTTATTGAACAAATGGGGCCTCAAGTAAGGTCCAGGGCTACCCTGATAGAAATTGTTGTGCCCTCCCCTTCCTAGAATTTGAGAATAGCAAAGGAGCAGGGGTGGGATAAGGGGAGGGAAAATGTGCTTCTTATCTGGACAGTGCAGGTGAAGTTTACAGCACTCTTGGAAAACATAGAGAAACAAATTTGAAAAACAAGACCCATTTACGTCTTCAGGGGAGGGGTAGAGTACACTGCACAAAAGCAGATAACACACCTAATCGTTGCAACATCGCTGTGATCAACCACCACCCAGTTTTTCAGGAAAAGTGCATCCATCCAGAAAAGATGGAACAAAAGGGCCAGGCAGGAAAGGTAGTACAAACAGTATTCCAAACTCTTAAGTAATAATATACACAAAGCATACTCTTACTGGCATTAGTATATGCAAATACATAGCTTTCTCCTCTTAGTACCACGGTGGTTTATTTGTCTGTGTATTATAACAGACATTGTAAGTTATTCATTTTATCAAAGCTGAGTCTCGAATTTACAAAAGCACTTTCATTTCTACTCGCACAGCTTGTGAGCCGGTTTGCACACCGGAGCAGTGTTTGCATGACTTACAATGCAAAACAGAGCAAAGTCTTTAAGCCTGTTGATGAGCACATCTTGGGACTTCAAAGAACAGCAAGATTAAGGAAACCATGAAACAACTAAAATCCAAAAGCACCTCCTCTTAGGTGCGTAGTTATACATTCAAATGATTGATCCTAGTCCTTGGTGTTTCCCACCGTGTGACAGAGGCAGATGAAAGGCAATGCCGATAATACAGCAGCTCCCACCAGTGTGACTGTTCAATAAATACTCAGTATGTACAAGAACCTGGTAACTACGGGAGCAAACGAAATCCGTGCAGGGGATGAGGCAGAGCCAGACCCCGACTCGACTCCCATGGGCGACGCTGCACGCCCCGACGCCACTCGCAGTAGCCCGCCGTGCATCATTCCGAGACAAAAACCTGCCCGCACTCACGCTTGGAAGCCCCGGCAGCATTTTCATTTCATTTCATTTCATTTCATTTCATTTCATTTCATTTCATTTCATTTCATTTCATTTCATTTCATTATTTCATTTCATCTCATTCAGCGCTCTCACGGGCTCGGGAGGTGCCCTGGGGCGGTCCCACTGCCCACTGCCTTACCGGCCGCCCCGACGGCACCGGGGGAAGCACTGCGGCCACCCCCGGTCCCCCCGCCGCCCCTCCGCTGCCTTACCGTTGTGCTCATCATATCCCCAGTGCAGCATGGTTCTGCTCGCCGGCCGCTGCGGGCTGGGACGGGCCAGGACGGGCTGGGACGGGAGATGCGGCCGCCCCGTCACCGCCGCCCGCTTTGAAGGCGACGGGCGGCGACGCCCCGATGGGGAGCCGATAAGGAGCCTGCAGCGCTCCCTGCCCGCCTAGCCCGGCCCCGGCCCCCTGGCTCCATCGCGCTGGCTCTCGCCTCAGGCCCATCGGCGCCCCTCAGCGCAGCGCAGCGCAGCGCAGCGCCGTGCCGTCTAAACGGGCAGCGAGGGACAGCTTCAATAGAGAAGTGCTGCCCCTCTGCCACTGCACGAATTGTACGGCGGGGAGAGACGGGGACATCAGTGTCTGTTTCTGGGGTCACCCTCCAGACCCAAGAGTATAGCAAAGCGCGCACAGCTGCCAAGCGGCCCCTGAGCTCACCTCCCGCCTTGCCCCGGGGGCAGCGAAGCCAGCTCCCTTTGGAATTAGCCGTGGGAAGGTTGCCGTTTTGCAGTCGGGGCCCGTAAGACATAAGGTTTCCCACAACCCACCCGAATTTTCTACTATTTCTTTTTAAACCCCGCGCTGCGGAAACCGTCAGGCAGTGCTTTGGCACCGCGGGTGTAGCTCGGCGGGGCGAGGACCGGCGGGGCAACGGGGGAACACAACGTGGAGACGGGGGAGGGCACGGGGACGCGGACGGAACAGGGATAGGGGCGAGTCCGTGGGTCCGAGGCACAGGAGGGTAGGACCGGGGTGGCGCAGCGCCACCTGGCGGCTCCGTGCGGGATTGCCGCGCAATGACAGCGCTGCGGGTGACGGGTGGGCGGGACTCGAGGCTTCCCCGGCGCGCGGGAGTGACGTCATCTGTCCGTCCGCCCTCGCGGTGCCGGCGCCATGGGGAAGAGCCGTTCGCGGGCGGGCAAGGCGGTGAGCGTGTTCCGCATCGCTCGGGGCGCCGCCGCCGCCGCCAAGGCCAAGGGCAGAGGCAAGGGCAGGGCGCGGCCCGTCACCTCCCGGCTGAAGCAGGTGGGCAGCGCGGGGCGCGGGGGCGGTTTGCCGTGGGGCTCCCGCCGGGTCGGGCCGGCCGAGTGCGGCCCTTCCCTCCCCACTCCGGGGCCTGTCCGGCGAAGCTGTTGTGGCTGACTGAGGTGGTTCATGGACAGAGCTCCTCTGGGACACGGAGTGGCGGAGTACACCGTTTCCACCCGAAAATAGGGTTTATGTGTGGATGCTGTCATAGAGTCATGGAGTGGTTACGTTTGGAAAGCACCGTTAAGAGCGTCTAGTCTTCAGAGAAGCACAGTTTATGTGACTCATGTCCTGCAAGCTTCTGCTACATAAGATCTAAAGCTGTTCTCCTTGAGGGGCGGTCATTTATAAAGTACCCGATAGCATCTCGGTGTGCCCCAGGAGTGGGATGCTAAAGACAACGTCAGTAATTCAGGGAGGTTATGTTTACTGGCACCGTCACTGACGGTGTAATTCGGGGTATGCCTCACCAAAATAGCTTGACCCAAACCACCAGGCACAGATATAGCTAAGGAAAGGCCTTGCTGCTCCTTTCTAAAGTGAAAACAAGCGAAAATAATACTCCGTAATTTTTTATTATGGAGAGGAATAAAGAGGTATGAGTGGGCCGTGTGGTTGGGAGCAATGAAAGGGAAAAGGGATGGGGGATTATCTAAGCAAGAGTTTTCCTCTTGGTAGCCAACAAGTCATTATACAGCATCTGCTTCTCAGAAACTGCCTCCTCCAGCCTGAGCTGCGTGATCTGCTGAGAGTTCAGCTGGTGCTTCTGGAAAGGCATGTGATAATATAAGTAGAAATTTAGTGGCTTATTGCTCCCATTAGGCTGAGTGGCAGTGTGCTGGGCAAACCAAGTTAAACGGGAGCTCTGAAAAAACACCCTTTCAGATTTTCTCCTGCAAGCTAAAGCCTCTTGACAGATTCGTGTGGTAGATGGACTGGAACATAACAAGCTGGAAATAAACAGTTTCATGTTGGTGGCATCACGTCCCCACTTAGTCTAGAGGGTTCTGTATAATAATGGGAGAAACAGGTTTAAAGAACATATTCATGAAAAGTCAGTAGCTTATTAGGAATAAAATTTTATTGTGTGTGTTTGAAGCTGTATTCTTTAATGCATTAAGGATTTACTTACCATTAACCAGTATAGGAAGATGTTCAGAAAAATTTATTATAATAGGTTTCTTCTTTAATAGATAAAAGCCCAACGACTTTTGATACACACATGCTAGCTATAGAGCCTCTTTCTGTGAAGGAGTCCTGCCACAGTAGCTGAGGATACCAGGTATTAAAACTGACTGGATTGTTTCAGCACCTCTGTGAAGCTGGAAAACGGTAGCAAGCCCAGATGGGCAACCTGAGATCTTTGTAAATCGTGTTGCCCACAGTCCCATCCACTCATCTGAGCTAGGAACTGAGTCTGTATTTCTTGGGTCAGACTCCAGTTTTGAATTTAAGTGCTAACCTGAGCAGACTTTTTTTTATCAGCCTCTTGCCACTGCTTTCTTACTACTGGTTCTCTTGATCACTCAGAATAAATGGAATTAGTGGAATGGAATTCATGCTCTGAAATTCCGAAAGCTTTGAAAGCAAAATGAATACGTGTCACCAGTTTGCTTCTATCTGTGTAAATTGCTGAGAGGTGAATTACAGGGGTAGCCTATGGAACAGCAGTAGTATCCTGAAATATGGGGTTGCCTGATATGTATGAGTATGTTTCTAGAACATCTGAAATGTAATAGATTTAATACATAAAATTACTTTTTCCCCAAGGTGAGTCTGTTTTGCCTGTGAAGGTAACTGGTGAGTGATCTCTCCCTGCCCTTATCTCGACCCATGAGCCTTTCATTATATGTTCTCTCCCCTGTCCAGCTGAGGAGGGGAGTGATAGCATGGCTTTGGTGGGCATCTGGCATCCAGCCAGGGTCAACGCACCACACAAATGAAGGAAGGAGCCTTTTCTGGAACTCCAATCCAGCTAAGAGGAGCCCATGATGGTGTCACAGGGCATGTCTACACTGTGGCTTTTGTTTGCTCTGTGTTCTATTTCTGGCTCACTGTGGGCTCCATTTCCAATAGAACAAGTTTGACTGCTTTCATAATTTTCAGCTTATTAGAACGTTAGTAGTACATGACTGGATGATATAATTGCGTAACAGAAAAACCTAGTAAAAAGTAATTTTGGAAGGTACACGTGTAAGACTTGCTGTGTAACAGCTGTATGAAAATGGTGCAGTTTCACATGTCAGTGGAATTCCTGTTAAAAATAACAGTGAGGTTTTTTTTTTTCTTCCCAGATAAACATTAAGAATGCTGAGAAAGTTAACACAATAAATAAAGCATTTGCTGAAGTCCAGAAAGAAATACAGCAGATATCAAAAGGCACAGCAGCAGAACCTGAGGAGAGTCATCAGGTAATTTCCCTTTGTAAAAATCTGAGGAAGGAAATGAAAGGAATGTATATATTCAAATTACTATATCCTGGCTCTTGAGACTGCAGGCAATTCATGCAGTTGCTTTAAAGCTATAAACCCAGTTTTATTAATTTCAGTGGTGTGGTAATTTTGAAATCTCATTAGCATTCTCAAGTGCTTTATAACTACCAAAGGAAAGAGAGAAGAGGGTGGGCCGCCAAGCTGGAGCTTGCTTCCAAAAAAATATTTTTAAATTATGTTCTATTTTTTTAATTGATTTTTTTTAAAGTCAACTTCAGCTCCAGCTCCTTGTTTGAGACTTACTTTGCAACATGACTAGACACAGAAAGTAAGGATAAACCTTGTCGTTCCCTATCTGAAGCACCTGATAGTGCTCTGAACCAGCTCAGCCTCTCTCTGTTCCCAATCCCTAAGCCTTCATATTCCCTTATCAGAAGTATCAACACCTGAAAGAGCCATTTCTGCGTGGTTCTGAGTTACTGGCTGGGCTTAAACCATGACAAGCTCTTGCCTGCGGCACTTAGGGTTCAGGACTTCACTTGTCTTCCTTTGTCCAGTTCCTTTAAACAGGGCTATGTGCAGTCTTGTGCAAGAAATAATTCACAAACTTAACTGCTGACAAACTCCTCTCTGTATGTGACTCTAACGGTCCAGGCATGGGTTGGGGGAGGAAGCAGTGGGCCAGGATGAGGTACAGATGAATCCTCCCCAGCTGTTGTGAGTAGACATAAGTTGAGTATTGTTTACTGTGCCTGGGGTGATCAAGTTTCTGTATGGCTGGGAGCAACAAAACTAGTGTCAGATACCTTAAGGAGAGGCTGAGTAAAAGTAAACATAGGTGACAGTGCTGCCAGCACAGATGAGGCCAAGCAAGTGTTTCAAGGCAGTTAGTGCCAGCAGCCCTGTCATCCCTGCTCGCTTGTTACCGCGTGCAGGCAGGAATTCAGACTACACCATTGCTCCTGCGCCTGTAGGGCTGTATGTGACCTAACACTCAATTTGATCGCTTGGGCTGTAACAGTATTTCCTCTGAAGTTGCAAGAGTGTTGTCAAGAGCACTTCAGAACTAAAAGCTGAGCCTATTTCCATTTGGCCATTACTGACATGCTGCTTTGTCTTTCTCCTGCAGCATAAAGTATTGGCTGCTACTCTGTCAAGTGTAGTGAATCCTGGTTTCCTCCAAATTACTGAGTTATGACTGCAATACTAGCCTAAATTAAACACGTAAAGACAAACTAATCTTCTAGACAACAGGTATTTATTAGTGGCTTTTTTTCCCAAACAGAGTGAATTGCTTTTTACATCAAACCCAAACTTTTTTTTTCAGGTTTCCACAAATGTGGAAGAGGAACCAGTGAACGTGGATGCTGCCACAAGCCTATTATCTCAGTTGTGATGCTTAATGGACAAGGGACTGCAAGGAATGAAAATGAGAAATACTGATAAGCTTTGTTTGTACAATTTTATTAAAAAATCTTGTTAATATACAAGTATTGGCACACTTTTAATACAAACTACAAACAGACCTTTCCTATCATCTAGGAAAGAGGAATGTCAGAAGTCAGTGTGAGAAACTTAAAGTGCTAAAACAGAAGGCACTTCACAAAATTGGTTCACTGAAACAATTTAGCATAACTCGAGGTGATGCCCTTCACTTTTCAGCTTGGCAGTGAAAGCTTCAAAATTGTTTGAAAGGTTAAAATACAGAAAGCTTCTAGGCAGTAAAGCTTCAAAGAAAACGCTGTTAACTGTGAGCAAGAAGCCTAATCATTTTTGAAAAATGCTCAGAAGACTATAGAACATGTTCACTTTTCTTACAAAAGAAAACTCCAAATAACTGGATTACACAGAAGACACACAGGTGAAAAATGTGCCAGAATTTCTGATAAAAGCCCCTTTTTCCTCATTGTTAAATTTGTTTTGTGAAGCAGTTAAAGGAAGCAAAAGGAAATAAACTCCCAGAGTCAGTGAACTAAGAAGTTATACATTCATTATTCAAATACTTAGGTTATGAAGAAGTCTAGAATGTTATAGTTAGAGGTAGATAAGTAGTCTGGTTGACACAATATCTAATAATTTAGTATCTGCACATCAAAGAGATCACAGACTCCTTCATTATCATCCAGGTTAAAGTTGTAGTCATCTCCGGGAGTAGGAGAGAGTCGTAAGAGAGGAAAAACTGTAAAGCAGGAATAGTTTAGTTTAAGTTAAAAACACTTCTGGAAAATCAGCCCTATCTTATAATTCAGTATGTTTGTCATCACCAGTATCAGGGTTAGTCTTAATATAGCCTTGATAATCTGACAAGCATGCTAAGACACATACTGTGAATACCTGTGCTGCCTTCATTCAAACTAAGTCAGTGACATGTCTACATGTTTTGCTTAGTATTTTAAGTGAATTTCCTGGAATGGAGTGATACCTGTGGAATGAGGACTTAATTTCTCTTTCTGCAGCAAAGGAGTTCCTGAGTAGCTTCTGAAACTTCCACCTGAAAGCTATCATTCATATTTATATTTCTTCACCTTCTTACAGTACTGCCTATATCAGCTTTTGAATATTTATCATTTTAAGTAAGGAAGTTGCAATTATCCCTGTTTTACAGGAATTAAAAAAAAAAAATGGAGGCTAGCAGATTTTCCATGCGCTGCATTTCAAGCATGGACTTGAATTTGTCTTGAGGGAGGGAATGCAAGAAGAGAAGCCCCAGCCCTCATGCTGTACCTCAGGGAGCACTAACCTAGTGCAGAGGAGCTGGGTGTGCTGTACCTGCTGTAAAAGCAAAGACTATTTCCATTTCAGCCATATATTGGCACATTCACATAATCCCATCTTGCCCTCAGATCTTATAATTACATGTCTCTTTCTGGATAAATACCAGCTGAGTTCACCTCTTTGCCTGGCACCTCAGTGAGATGGAGCAGAGAGGCAGAGAACACATGAACTCACTAGCTCTGGCTCAGTTCTGCACTTGTATGGCCACCAAGGTGCCATCTACCAGTCTGCATGCATGCATGTCAGTATATTCCAAAATGTTTACTCAAAGCAGCTGCAGGAAGCCTGAAGCAGAAGAGAATTAAACCAGATCTATTTTTTTTTATAGCAACACTCTAGTCATCAGCCTGTTCTTTCCTTGTTCCTGAATTAATGCCTGGTGGGTTACTCATGCATGTAAGTGCTTGCTGGATTAAGACTTTCATATTTCGTTAAAAACCAACTGGTTTGCTTGTTAAAAAACACTGTTGCAGGGAATGGAAAGGGGAGCAAAGACAAGAATGACAAAAGACAGAGGAGGCATTATAGGGGAGAGAAGTAGTATCATACTGACTCGGCATCAGATTTAACACCTAAGAGTGCTCTTCACACAAACCCCATGCTGCTAGTTGTGCTTATTAGAGAAGATGCTAAATACTTACCATCAGAAGACATGAGTTCATCAATAAGATCCCCACCCATCCCTGTGAAAGACAGAAGTATGTGTTTATGGAAGTCAGTACCTATATGGCTCATGTGCTGTGTAGGAGCCATGGCAATATGTAAAATGTATTCACCTTTGTATCCCTCATTTTTTCCCCCATTTTCTGAATGTCTTGGGCAGTATTCACAAATCCTGCCTTGAAGGCTGCATTTCAACAGTAGCCACTTTGAACAACTGGTATGATGCCTTACAGCCCTAGAGCTGTGTACAACATGAAGCTTATTTGGTAGAAGAGAAAGGTATTTTGCTCAAAATGAGTTTGATACTCAGAGCTGGCTCAGTGGCTTCATTAGGAGATAAACAGAGGCCTATTATTTTCACTGTGTAACTCATTGGTAACTTGGTCACAAAGAAGGGCTTAGGAAACTAATAAAAACATTTGAACAGGAACTACTGCCCTCCTACCTGTGGGCTCCTCCATCTTTGCCAAGTCGAATGAGTTTGCCTTGAGAATACAATTAACATCCAGGGGCAGCAAGCCCTGATAGTCGTTTGAACTAGCTGTAGCTTGGGCGACATCACCTGCAAGGCTGGGGTACAACACCGACTCTGGAAGGCTGGAATAAGGAGCTGCTGGGGTTGCACTGTTTTGCTCTGTGCTGCCGTCTGCAAAGACAGGCACATTATTAATCTGTTATGGTAAAAGGGAACACAGACCACCTGCACATGGCTTTGTCTTTTGAGGCAAACATGGCTAATGTCTGGGGTGAGGCAGGAGAAGTCTAGCCCTTCCAAAATCAAAGGCATAGTTAAACTAATTGTTAATGAATTGAAGGTTAATTAAAAGTTACTCAGGACCCATCAGAAATGCAGGCTGTGCACTGACAGCATTTTCTTAAACCTTTTCCTATTACCCTATTACTATGAAAAATATACCTGATATTCAGACAGTCTCTCACTGTGGCTGTGTGGAAGAAGGGAAGTGACCTTGTGGCACAAAAGCTGGAACTGGTGCCTGTATTATCTGCCTCATTAAAAGGTACATGTTCAAATCATATTCTCCATCAGAGGCTGGCAATTTCCTTCCATACTGCATTCTGTAGAAGCACCTCAGAATAATTAACTGGATCACATTCAAAACCTGTTTGGTACAAGATGATAAGCTACGAGGGAAGAATCTGTTTCACCAGACAGAAGAAGTTTCTCTGTAACCTCTTCAGAGCTCTTAGTAAGCCCTTGGGTAGTTTCTTAACAGACAGCTGCTACGCTATGCAAATTCTTGATCTTTCTTTCATCTAGCACCTTTTCCTTCTTCCCCTCCAGTTCTCTCCCACCACCCATGTGAGGTAGGAAAAACCTTGGACCCACCTGATGGTGTGTCCACAACCGATGTTTCTGGTAACTCTTGTGCTTGGTTCAGGTCATGTTGTTCTGGTGGATTCTCAGGAGCTGCAGCAGGTTTAAGAGGAGTTGCTGCAGCTGCAGGTGGTGATGAGGGCTGTGCAAGGTCATCAGGTGGAGGAACTGGAAACACCATGGGCTTAGAGAAGCTTGATTCTTTATTTATAAGCAGCACATGGATAGGTCCTGAACTACTTTTAAGATTGATCTGGTATTTCTTCTGTCCATTCTGTCCCTGTAATGGTGGTATATTGCGAAAGTTACCATTCCTTGAGAACTCTTAACTTTACAAAATACAGCAGTAACTGCATAGTTCCTTCCCACTTTCCCAGAAAGCAATGAAGATGTTTGAACAGAATTCTCAAAGTTACACAGAACATAAACACAGTGCTCCTCTAGTTACATCACCAGGAGAGCTCATACATGTTATCTGTCAGAAGACAAAACACAAAACAGATGACAAACCTGTAATGTATTTACCTGACCAGAACACAGCTGCAGAGAACATAAACATACAATTCTATTAAGTGCTTAATGAAATACTGAATTGTATTTACATGAGACTTACACCAAGGCTACATCTTACCAGTAACAGTAATGATGAACAACGATTTATGTGCATTTATGTTTCTTCCTTTTAAATGGAGCTTCAGAACGATGCTGGTTAGTACCAGGCATGCTAAAACAGCTGGTTATCTCACCCAGACTGAGAACACAGGATCATAAGTCAGTAGAAACAATTTCTTAATGGATTTGCCAGGCTTTCTTTTGGGCAAGTTACTGAAGCAACACAGCTAGGACTATCTGCCTCTAGCACAGCCTCAGTGAGACCACCGACTACACAGTGGCTCATTCAGCAAACTGTTTTTCTGCACATATGTTCTAGGAAAAATGAGCATGAGAAAAGTGGGAAGGGAGCCTTGGAAAAGAAGAACCAAAGCAAAAACCATCCAGCTTGAATATGATGACAAAGACTAAGATCAGCTGGTTTAGTCCTCAACAAAAAAGCCAAAGAAAACCCTAAAGATAAAGCATCACAGCTGATAACTTGGGTACCACAGAGAACCTTACCATTGCCTGAACTGATTTCAGCAGAGACAAAGACAGTATCACTGATTAGCTTAATTGTTCTAGCTTTGGACGATTTTACCATACTAGAGTGTACTTAGCTTCACTAAAACAGCTTGTCAAACTTCTTGGGTGAATTTTAGCCTTCTACAAGCATAGTGGCTATCATGCCTCATACAATGCTCCAGAAAAAAAGTAAAGATGGATAGAGGTAAGTAATCTGACCTCCCAATCTCACCCATTTAAGCCTTTAAACTAAAGTGAGACTGTAGTTTATCCAGTCTAGTACCATGAGACTAAACATAAACCAAACTAAACCTGCTGCTAAATCTAAATGGCTTTTTCCTAAGAGTACAATACAGCAGAGAAATTTGACACTTAAAAGTCACTGCTAAATGTTCTCATGGCAATTCATGACAATTATGCCTAATGTAGCTCTTCTTTTCACTGTCCCTCTGGAACACTTAGGTAAACAAGAAACCAGTACATACCATTTCGGGTATAGGTACTTCTAACTGTGTACCACAAGGTGCTTGAATTGCTAGAAGTGTGTCTCCTGGTTAAATAGCAATGTTTAAGAAAGGGTTAAGTGTGTATATTTTCCTTAAGTCTGGCATGCTATCCACTCAAATGATATTACAAGGCACTTGTAATACTGCATAATTACAGCATAAATAAACTTGTGGTGGGACCTGCACAGTCCCTGTTAGACATAAGTACTTTGCATAGTATAAACCACAAAATTCTAGTACTCAAACCATAGTTGCAAGAATCTTTTATCATAGCAGTATGATATTTACCACTTCCTTTACCTGTTTGTTACTGTCCCCAGATCTCCTAGTTGTATATACAAAACGAGGTGAAAATACTTAATAAGCTCCTTTTTCAGCTAAACCAGCTCTCTGGTCCAGCTCACTTCGTGGCTTTGAAGAGTGCTGGTAGTACAGAGAGATTTAATAGGAGGAAGAAAAATTATTAATGATTATCTTCAATGCCAGCACTTCCAAGTGTCTAAGCTTACAGCTTCTGCAGTACATACAACTGGGGTGTATCAGCTAGCTACCTAACTCACCTTTGGCTTACTACGTACACTGAAATATGGTGATTAAAGTCAGCAGATCACAACTATATCAACAACACTGGCACAACCTGCCTTATCATAGAACCATAGAATAGTTAGGGTTGGAAAGGACCTTAAGATCATCTAGTTCCAGCCCCCTGCCATAAGCAGGGACACCTCACACTAAACCATGTCACCCAAGGCTTTGTCCAACCTGGCCTTGAACACTGCCAGGGATGGAGCACTCACAACCTCCCTGGCCAACCCATTCCAGCATCTCACCACCCTCACAGGAAAGAATTTCTTCCTTATATCCAATCTAAACCTCTCCTGTTTAAGTTTGAACCTGTTACCCCTTGTCCTGTCACTACAGTCCCTAATGAAGAGCCCCTCCCCAGCATCCCTATATTGTGTCAAGTTACTCAGCGATGTCCACATAGCCAAAGTAGTACAGTCTTACTCCTAATATTGAGTATGTCTGGTCATAGTTAATGCACATATAGTCCAACAAAGTCAACCTACCTATTGTTAAGCTATATGTTTATTTAAGGGTAGGCAATTATATTTGTTATTTTTGAAAGATGGCTCTCCATAAATGGCAGGAGGAAATAAAACTACACACACCTGAAGTAAGATAGCAGCAGTGGCATTTAGAATTCAGAATTCAAGGGGGTTTGTATATGCAGAAATAATACATTAAGATTTAATTACATATTTTTTATATAGATATATTTTGCATGTATAATTAAAAATACATTGTCTTACAGTCTCCCCTCCTCCAAAACAAGTAGATTCAAAACAGCTCCCTCTACAAGTCTTTTGGCACAGCAAAAAAATAAAACAGATTTTTAATAAAGGACTCAAAGGACATCTTACACTTTTTTTCTTCAGGATGAAAGATTCTCAGAATAGATTTGCTATTCCCTTTGGGAGGCAATACCAGAAAAACCCAAACCAAACCCTTTCTCAGTGTAGCAAACTTAAACTTTACACATAACTCATAAAAATTCTAGGACCACCAGCATATGCACTAATACAGGTTTACTTCAAAATTGAAAACAACGTTACCACTCAAAAAGATTACCTTGAAATTCAGCAAATACTTTCGGCTCTTCTAAAATCTCAGATCTACCACTTACGTTTCAGTATTTACCACTTAGGCTAAACAGATTCAGATTGTGTTTTGATCCTTTTTCTTTTTTTTTTCTCTTTCCCCCTCCATCAGCCCTGTTCTTCCCAATGCACAAACACAGCCAAGTTTCTCACCTTAAACAGCTCACTGTCCTCGCTAAAGAATTCTCTGCAAAGAAACTAGCTTACTTTTTCCTACTGGCACAGTTGCTTCTCAGAATTTATGCAAGATCATTAAATATGAGTAACTCGTTCTACTGCATGGAACTCCATGAAAATTGGAATGCCCTCAGAATATACAAACTGCTCTACTAAAAATTCTGTTGGAACATTTCTTTCACAAAATTTTAAAGCCAACTACATACATCTGTAGAGCTTGCAGAGGCGGAGTGAAAGCACTTTCTGCATAGCTGACTACGATGAGCATTTTGAGACGCATTCTCTCTGAAACATATTCTTCACATACACACGAAATTGCATGTCGTAACTCTGAGGTACAGCTTACTGCAGGTCACTCGCCCACTTGCACATCATTTCCCCTTTGTCCAGAACTCGGGATACCACTTTTCTTTCTCTACTTCCTAAGAGACTTACATGAAGTACTATGTGACCGGTGTACTAAGTGCCTCCATATTTTGTAATGACTAACTCGTTTTGGTAACAGCTCATTTTTGCTAAACTCTGCAGTTGTCTGATCTTGCATTTCTATTCAAAACCAAGCCCTTCTTCCCTGTGGCAAAGAAGAGATGCTCTGAGCCTAGCTGGAGGTTGAACAGTGATCCTCCCTTGGGTGCCCCAGGATCAAGAGGAGATGTCAAGGGAAGTAACTTCTATGAGAAATTCTTGGCAACTTCTTCAAACTTCCTGTTCAGAAGGAATCCTTTTGATTTAGTAGCAATGCCCCATCATGGAACTTCAGGTGGCTCCATTTATAGTATTCATCTATAGCATCATCAGGAGCATCCTTTGTCCACAACAGCCACCATAAAATGTTATAAAATTTGGACCTGCCTCATCTTTCTGGTGTGCTGGACCAACATGTCCCGTCCCTGGCTCCATTAACGGCCTGAGACAAGCTGCTGCCAAGCATGAATCCAGAAAAAGACTTCTGAAACCAATACTCCAAAACCAGCTAAGCTTCCATTCCATACAGTCTGTGACTACAACTAGAAAATGCTTGAACTTGCTAGTCATGAACATCATGAGAAACATCTACTTAGCACTGATCACTATTCAGTACTTCTAAATTCACAGTACTTAAAAAAGGGAAAAAGCAGGCTAATGAGTAAGTTAGCTTTCAGGAAGAAAGTCAGGAAATCCCTCATTTCAAAAAATAGCAGCAACTTACCATTGAAGCAGTTGCAGATATCTTCATGGGTGACATATGAGAATGTAACTTATGTCAAGGAACGTTCTTTTTAAAGCTACATAAAACTAGTATTTGTTGCCACTTAAAAGACATTTGTCCAAGCTGAGCCTAACCTATAAACTTACTGCTGTTACTCAGAGGTGCAATCGAGACATGATATTTTGCTTTCAGAATGGCTAGTTAAAAATAGCAGAGTTCTGCCTTTTAAGGGAAAAAAAAAATCAGTATCTGTGAAGAAAATACGAAAAAATTAAAAAGAAGAACATGTAAAATGTTGTTTGGAAGAATACCATTTACCTCAATGAATTCTGACACCTCAGATTTCAAGTACATAACAGGACTTTCCAGAATCACACAAAAGTACTGCCACAGGGGACTTGAGAGGGAATTTGCCATCTCATTTCCCTGCCTCAAGGTAGGATCAACTGTTAAAGACATTCCAGACAGGTATTTGCCTCCTCTCTTATGGGAAAACCTCCAGAGATGGATACTCCATAACCTCCCTGGGGGGTCAATTCCAGTGCTAGCTCTCTCAAATGAAAGTTTCTCCTAACATCTAACTTCTATCTCTTTTGCTACAAGATCCATTTTACAGGAACAGTTTCTGTAGAGGAACTCAAGTCATTTTTAAGCACTCGTCACCATGCTATAGTTAAGAAGGGTACTTTCCTGCTTCGAATCTCAAGTGCCTATTTTGCTTGGTATCTTGCAAGACAGCTAACACATAGTTACAAGCAATGAAGCTGGAACTCCCTGCTCATGGGTACTGACATGCAGGAGTTTTTCTTGTTTGAAACCCACCAAGCTCCAGGACTTTTTCAACTCAGTTTACCTTTGGCTGATAGATTAATCTCTTCACAAGAAGGAAGCAACACAAAAAAAAGTTATGTAAAGCACTGGTATGAAAGTATAAATTCAAGTGGCGAAAGACAATAGAATTAATTTTAAATAAGACACTGGGAATATGCTATGGACTTAAAAATTACTGCCATATACATATATATACACACGCACGCATGTAACACACACACTAGATTTCGTTCAGGTTACGAATCATACGGTCACAGAAGTTAAAAGGTCATGTAAAAAGATTTGGATTTTTCATTCTTTTTGAATAAAAGCCTGAAAAAAGTATTTGCCTTTCCTGGCTGCTAGATAAAATGGACTACATGATACCTTATCAACTACCTATGCTTTAACTGTTGCTTTAGCTCTAGCTCCACGATGAAGAGAATTAATTTAAAAGGATATTGGTTGTTTGTAGAATCATCCATGACATTCTTGATACTTTGCTGAAGCCACAGTTTCTGCTGATCCAATTCCTTTTCTTTTAGCTCTAGATCTTCAATTTCAGCTTCCAAATACCTCAGCCTGTCTATGACTTCTTTTGTATTGCAGCCAGCACCTACTCCTCTTAAAAAGGTACAAGGGTTCATGAGACCACAAGTGAAAAATCTAAACAACAGGCAAAGACAATTCTTTCAGACTACTTTCAACATTTTGAAAATCCACTAATATTCAATATGAAGGTGCTGTGGTTTAAGCCCAGCCGGTAACTCAGAACCGCACAGCCACTTGCCCACTCCCCCCCCCCCCCCCCCCCCCCCNGTATCTTGGCTACATTCATATCAGAAAGTGTACAAAATACCTGGCTCACTGTCGTGGTTTAAACCCAACCAGGCAGCTCGTTCACTCACTTAACCCCCCGTTCTTCCCCCCCTCTTCTCAGACGGATGGGGAGGAGAATCGAAAGAATGTAACTCCCACGGGTTGAGGCGAGAACAGTTCAGTAACTAAGGTGTAACACAAATCACTGCTGCTACAGCCAATAATAATAATGATAAGGGAAATAACAAGGGAAGAGAATACAACTGCTCACCACCTGCCGACCAATACCCAGCCCGACCCGACCAGCGATCTGGGCCTTCCAGGTAACTCCCCCCCAGTTCATATACTGGGCATGATGTGCTGTGGTATGGAATACCCCTTTGGCTGGTTTGGGTCAGGTGTCCTGTCTCTGCTTTCTCACACTTCCCGTGCCTCTCCTCCCTGGCAGAGCATGAGACCAAGAAAGTCCTTGGTTGGAGTACACATTACCGGTAACAACTTACTGGTAACTCTGGTGTTATAAGCATTGCTCCCAGGCTGAAAGTCAAAACCACAGCACTGCACCAACTACTAAGAAGGAGAAAAATGACTGCTGCTGCTGAACCCAGGACAGAAGGAAATATGTGCTTACCCTTGCAGCAGTGCTTTAACAGAAAAAATCAGGTCAAATTTAGAATTTCCCTTAACTGAAATTTATTTTCTCATTTTTCTCTGCATTGGAGCTGGCTTGAAGGCCCTTTCTCCTTCCCCTTTAACTCTTAGCTTAAGTTTTCACATTCCATGACCCAAGGAAAAATAGGCATGGGCTACAGGAGGGTGAGTTATGTGGAGACCATGTGTCCCAATACCCCTCCCAGATTCACCTAGAGTAAATTTACTCAATTACAAGTGCCAGTTATAAAGCAGCACTACAAGTTTTTCTGAAAGTTTCTCTTTTGTACGCTTTAAGCTTGATTTTATGTATCAAAGATGCAAGTTAAAGGGAAGACTTTCATTTGCAACTTTGCTGTAATTCCAAAATGTCATAGTGCTGATTGGCGAGCATAATGTTAATTTTATGGTGTCATATCTAGTCAGGGTAAGTGGAGAAAAAGCAATTTTTGTGGCTCTTGAGCATGTGAACATTTGCAAGATTGTCATGGCTTACTTCCACTGAATGCTGTTTTTTGACTTCTTCTCAATGAGATCAATCCCCTCCAAAACGTTGGTGATATCATAGATCCTTCTCTTCTGCCTCACAGCAAGTGTATCAGCAGCCTGTCAAGAGAAGAACAAATATCAGCAACTTGCATGCTGAGGGCAAAAAGCAGCTAAGCCATTCCCTTGGAAAAATGCCCACTAATGCCATTCTGATAGGAGAAGGTTCAGTTCAAGAGCTCAATCTTGAATTCAAAAGTTCTGTGTGTAGTGCTAAAAAGCACGCTGAAGGAGCCACCTCTTTGAAGGCCAGCAGGCCTACCCTTGACAGAGAGGAGAGTTTACATGTGTTGCAAAACCCACGTCTGACATTTGGAGCACATGTTATTCAACCGCACTGCTCTTTTTGGAAGCTAGGATAGAGTAGGGAAGGCCAACAGCAACACCCTGCAGTGAAGCAAACCTCTGAAGCCAATGTTTTGAGTTCATCACCCCTTCTGCTGACACTGGAGGTACTGCAGTCTTTGTTTCAATTAAACTGTTCTGGGATATGAAACGACAGGGCTGTAGTTTCAGAAGGCAGCTGAAGGAGAGCTGCAATACTTCAAGCCAGCATCATCCTCTAACATTTCACTGTACAAGTTTACCTCACAGCATACATGGGTTTACTCTTATCTGTCACACTGAGTGCCAAGAGCTGTTTCACCGCCACCAGGACCTTCGTACGGATCACAGGGATGCTTGCCAAGGTCACACTCTCACTTTTACATTACAGCTAACTATGCTGTGTGTCTGCATGCTGCCAGAGCTCCTCATTGAAAGCAAAGCAAAGCAGAGCGTCAAGCAGAGGTAACAGTCTGTTTCATGCTGTAATTCTCTCCAGGGTGACTTTTATGTACCTGATGCAAAGACCTAAGATAAAATAAGCAAATTTGAGCTAGTTGTGCCTTCCACACCCTTAGCTCTTTGATGCTGTGAAGCTCAAGTTCAAAGAATATTAGCTAAAAACAGAAAGAGCAAAGAGGAGTCTGATTCTGTACCTCAGGAAACTCAGATTCAGTGATTACAAGGGATTATATGTATTAAACAGATTAAAATAAAAACAAGAAGAGAAGGATAGCTGGCAAAGACTTCTGCATTCCAAATGTGAACTAATAAGTAAAGCCAACTGATTTCCACTATAGGCACATAATGATTTATTTCAGTTTGTCTTAACGATCTATTGAATTAATACTTTCAATAAAGTAAATTATATGAAGAGTACAACCTTAGACAATCACAACTAGGAAGGAAAACCAAATCCATTTTATAGCAAAGTCTACATAACTCCTTTTACAGTATTTTCTGAACTATAAACAAACTCGCTAATCTCCCAAAGAATTAACATTTTCCTGTGAGAAAATTAATTACTAGAACTTAGTAGTATTTATTTTTCATTTTTGCTAGTGAAGTAAAATTAAAATGCAAAGATTAAAGGAGATTAAAAAAACCACACAACCACCAATTCGTAACTGTGAAGTATAAACACTGCTTTTTCTCCTTGATAGTGGCGTACCTACTAAACTGTATTTCTGCTGATACCATTATCAACACTTAGCTTTTGTACAGTTTTCTGCAGCAGTCTGTTAAAATCTTTTCCTATCTAACAAAACAAAACAAATACATATAAGACAAACACTAGCTCTCTCCCTTAGTTCTCTCCAGGAAACGGGCTCTTCAGTCACTTGCATCAGCAGGTGTGTGCCTGCTATCTTAACCTGCTATTTTTGCTGCATGCATATACATACATAGTGCTTATGATAACTACAAGAGAAGCCTTCAAGAGTCTAGGAGTTGACAAAACTGACACCACCTATACAATGTTTAATCAACACCCCTTATCTTTCACAGTCTTCAGATGCACGATTTCTACAAGCTGTCTGCATTATTCAGTACAAGGAACAGACCACATGCAATTAATCAGCAGCTACTCAACTTTCTGCTTTTTTCCTCATTGCTTTGCATATGGACCTACAGCTTAAGACTACCACTAATTCTGGACAATGAAGAAACTGCTCTGGAGACAGGCTGCATTACCTCTTGAGATATTACAAAAGGCCCATCTGTACAGTATGTAAATGCTTTACTACCCTTAATGTATTTTCAAACTGTGCTGGCAGTAACAGATACCACTGTACGTAAATTTGTGGCTATGATACAAAAGTTAAAGACCTCTTAAAAAAAACCAAAAAAAGTCATTAATTTTGAGTGCTCAACTTCAGACAGTTCAACACTGGAGTAATCTCAATACTCCAAATGCTGCTGCATTTCATACCCCCAAAGCACAGCTCCCGCCAACAGCAGAAGTGGAGATACACCATTGCTGCAAACTAGGCTCCAGAATGTCAGGTTACTGGCTGAGAAAATGAACACCACAGTTACATATGTATTTGGCTTGAATTATCCTATATATAATTCAATCACAGCTGCAAAATCCAACTACTTGAAACAAGAAATACAACTAAGAGTCGAAGTGGAGCCAGCTGGGAAGTTGAATCCAGACATTCACTAGCTTTTTGGTGTTGGTCTTTTAACCTAATCAATTACCTCCCCAAGGTTTTATGGGGAGCTTCACAGGTATTTTAAAAAAACAATTGAAAAGTTCCTTCCTGACACCATCCAGTGTGACACATCCTGGTAGGCACCTGGCTAGAAATCAAATTCAGGCATTCAGTTCCTTCACACAAACCTCACACTAATGACTTCAGTAATTAGAACAGCCCCCAGAAGCATATCTCCTGTTGTCAGAAGCACTTTTCAAAACTCAGTTTCCCAGCCTATGTCAAATGGTTGAAGCAGATCCAGCAGCATAAGAAAAGGACATCTACCACAGTAGCTCTGCTAATATGATTAGATGTAGCTTCCACAGTCCCTCCTCTGAATCATCTGTATTTGGAGTTCCTTCATAAAACCTTTTCCACCTAAAGCTGCCGCGCCCTAGTCATTCCTTTGATTAAGTACGTATCTAAGAAAGACAAGTTCTATGAGCATCTGACAGACTGATTCAGAACTGAAAGAAAAACATCTAAATGCAGGGCTTCAGTTCTGCGTGCACGCACATCATGCAACTTCTGGAATACAGAAAACACACTGGTCAGCAGTTTCAGCTGCAAGCATGCACACACACAAAACCCTGCCCCAAAATAAAACATCCAAAAAGGATAACTGAGAGTTTGGCTGCACTCTCACACAACAATTTCTTTGCTCCCTGGGAGCTGACAAAAGGCAGCGGGAAGCATCGGCTGCACATTCAATGCATTTGCTTGGAAGAGCATAGGAATTTGCTAGAGCACGGAGGCAGTCATTATGGAGAAGCTTAACAAAGCAGAAGGGCCAGCAATGCCTGCTTGCTCTTCATGTGTCAAAGGAAGGAGGTCCTGCATTTTCTGGACTGTGCCACAGCAGGAGACATCTTCTTCTCCCCAGCAGGACTGTCAACAGTTTGGTGGGATATTTAAACTGAACGGCATGCTTGGCACCTGTACGTGAAAGTACTGAGTATCATTACGTGCATAAAGGTTAAGGGAACATATCACGTAATAGATGGGTTTTTTCTTCTTCTGTGGAATAGGGCAATCTAAGGCAGTTGTTATCTACACCTGATCAATGCATTTCTGAAGTTAGTAGCGAACAAGTAGATTTTAGAGTACCTGATGTTTTGTACTGTTCATCAGGAACACAGTCAGGACAGGAGGGATGGCATTCTGCTAAAAAACAAGCCTGCTCACAAAATCAAGGCAGAAGTAATTGTATGCTACTGAAGAGAAAAAATACCTCACGTCTTGGGCATCATTTCAGGTGA
This sequence comes from Agapornis roseicollis, assembly GCA_002631895.1. NCBI lineage: Eukaryota > Metazoa > Chordata > Aves > Psittaciformes > Psittacidae > Agapornis > Agapornis roseicollis. The sequence continues at coordinate 50,459 of NDXB01014016.1, forward strand.
CGTCCCTTATTCCCTCATCTTGCTCTTTTTCTCTCTTCCCTGCAATTTGTGAGTTGCTGCACATGGGAGCTTTGATTACTTTCCCTTCCATATTATCCTTTAATGTTTTAAGCTTATTTCCATAACTAGATTTCTTTATACAGGGTTACCACAGGCAGTTATGCCACAATTTGAGAACAGCTGTTTCATTTTAAGGTAAGCACTGTAGAGTTAAAATTTCATGTAAAGAAAATCGTCACTCGCGCTCCCACAACTTGTCAGGTGTCAGAAGTGTCCAGCACTGAAACATTTCCAAAACAAATTCATCACAAAGAACTCGCAGGGCTCCCTACACCTAGAGCGAGGAACAGTGCCCATGTTTAGGACACATCACTTCTTCTTCACAATGACTCAGCACATGTGCCAAATGTATTCTCTTACAGAACTGTAATTATAGATGTACTCAAAGTTGTCCAGGAAGTGTTCTATATGACAGGATTTCATTCTCAATTGCTAAGTCACAATGCTAGAAGTACACTTAATGTTTCCAACTCGTATTTCCTTCATAGTGCCCTGCTGTTTTTTTTTCTGCAGAAATACGCATCAGCAGCACAATACCTGTCTGCAGGGAGACACCTGAAGACTTTCACTGCGTACACCATTTCCTGGAACACTGCCCCATTTCAAGACCGTCCTGTTCCTCAGTTCCCCTGAATGTTGGCTTTTATTTTTCCTTAGACATGCAGCTTATTTATGAGAAATACTGGTTACAGAAATGTACATTCTGACTCACAGTTTATGAAAGTACAAACGATTTATGCACTTCAGTTAGTATTTACTTCTAACAAACAGTATCCTGTGCATCAGAAACTAGTCTCCAATAGGTCTTGAGCAGAAACGTCTATGGCTTATTGCAATTACTTTTCTCTACAACCTTCCCATTTCCTCTAGGGGTAGACCTGCCTCACAAAAGGGAATGAGAAATGCCATCCCATGTCTCTACACAGCCCAACTCCATTGATCAAATCCATTTTTTTTTTAGCTTTTTAGGCTAAGCTTTTTGGCCTGATGTCCTACAAATTGAGTATGGTTTGCTTCTCAAACTGATCTGGAACAGCCTGCAGCACACAAAAGTAAGCTGCACAACAGTCCCTGAGATGTAGACAGCTTAGTTCTGTTTTATTAAAGAAAGAGGCAGTTAAATACCAAGAAGTTAATCTACTTGCCCACACCACAGCATAAATAGATGAGGAATATAAAACTTATCAGTGTTCTTCCCAGTGCACCCTGAAGTTGCACTAGCCACAGCAGCATCACTGAACAGCTTGCTCTCTCCACAAGGATGCACAGAAAAGCCCAGAGAACCCCATTCACCTCCATGGAGCTCAGTGGAAAACAATCAACAAATATGGCCAGTTTTCCACAAAGGCCTTCAAGCAACCAAAGTGCCAAAGCAACCTCGTCTTTCACCTTGCTTACCCCCCACAGTTCAATGCGGGCCTAAACCAGCCAAAATACACTTTCACCTCGACGCGCTGCATGCCCCGGGGCGCCTGAGTAGAGCCCCAGCCCCTCCATCACTGGCACAGGATTGGGGCTGTCCCAGGATTTCACCTGGGAAGTCCTCCTGCTGCCCAACCCTTCACGCCTCAGAGGCGGCCGGCTGCAGAAGTGAGTGATGACGATTTGCCACCCACCCCCCCAATTATGCATCTTTTATATATAGTATATCTGCTTTATATAATTTTTAAAAGTACTAAAAATGGCGATGGTCTGGTTTTCAACATTGTCCTTCCTTGCTAAAAGGATATCGAGGGGGACTGACAAGGTACAGCTTTAAATAAAGGCCCATACACTGAGTCAGTGCAGACAGCAACGCAGGGGAGTACAAAATAAATTAAACAATAAAACAGCGAGCTACATTTTATGCACGGTAACCATTTTACTCTCTTTAAAAGAGGCGGAACGCCTATTTTAGCCTACGGTGGCAGCTGTCAGCCATCACCGGGCACCCCCGCGGCCCCAGGGAGGAAGAGATATCAGGCGCCTCGGCCAGGCCCGGCCCGGCTGGGCTTGGGCTTGGGCTTAGCCCGGCCCGGCCCAACTCGGCCGCCCCACCACTGCACCGCCCTCCCGCAGCGCGGCGGGGCCGTGCGCCGTCCCCCCGCCGCGGGCAGGCCCCGCGCCGTGCAGCCCCGCCCTCGCACCGCTTTGAGGTCCAGCACGCCGTCCTTGGCCTCCTGCAGCAGCGACACGAACTTGGTGGTCAGCAGCCCCAGGCTCTTCTCGTGGCGGCTGCTGCTGCCACCGCCCGCCGCTTCGGCCGCCGCGGCCATGCCGCCCTGCGGGGCCGCACCGCAGCGCCACGTGTCCGGACCGCTGCAACGGCCCAAGCCCGGAACGGAGCCGCGGCCCGACGGCTGCGGCGGGAGGGGCGGTGCCGCAGGAAGTGACGCCGCTGCCGTTGCTTGGACACCGGCATGTTTCGGCCGCTGGCGGCGAGGGGCTGCCGGAGGGGAACAGGCCATGCCCGCCCCTCGGGGCTGCGGCTGCGGGGCAAGAGAGGGTTCGCTTCAGCGCCCGTCCCCCGGGGAGGCAGGCGCTGCCCTGCCCGCGGCCGCCAGCCGGGATAGCCGGGCAGGGCCCTGGTGCCCCGCAGTCCTGCCTCTCCCCTGCACAGCGGCTCTTTGTCACTCCAACGTTTGCTTTTGATATAAACCGATTTAGATTCTTTATAAACTATGTTCTCGCATCTCCGGAGGCCAGGTGGTGGTGGGCTGGCGAGGGAAAAGACCTCTAGATGCCCCATCGCAGGAGGCGGCATAGAGTGAAGGGACATTACACTGAATGTGCCATTTTGTACAGCAGCCGTACTCGCACAGATAACAGGATGATCATGGCCATATATATACGTATAGGAGAAAACAGGTGGGCTCCCTTTCTGGACCTTGAATCACTGTTCTGGAATTTTACCCTTTATAAGCCTATGCCATCTCCCTGCCCTCCCCCCACAAACAGTGTGCTGAGCAGGTGTCGTGGTTTAAGCTCAGCCATAAATCATGCAGTTGCAGTCTTACTTCCCCCACTTTCCTTTCCCTGCTCCTGGAGGGATGGGGAGGAGAATCGAAAGAATGCAACTCCCATGGGTTGAGATAAGAACAGTCCAGTAACTAAGGTATAACACAAACCACTGCTGTTACCACCCATAATAATGGTAAGGGAAATAAGGGGAGAGAATACAATACCACCACCTGCCAACTGATAATACCCAGCCTGACCCTAGCAGTCAACTCACCCTTCCGGGTAACTCCCCATTACCTCCCTGGGCATGACGTGCTGCGGTATGGAATACCCCTTTGGCTAGTTTGGGTCAGGTGTCCTGTCTCTGCTTTCTCCTGGCTTCCCCTCCTCCCTGGCAGAGCATGAGACTCAGAAAGTCCCTGGTCAGAGTAAACATTACTGAGCAGTAACTAAAAATACTGGTGTTATCAGCGCTGTTCCCAGGCTGAAAGTCAAATCCACAGCACTGCACCAGCTACTAAGGAGAAATAAATGACTGCTACTGCTGAACCCAGGACACTCCTGAAACCTTCCAATCATTTAACCTGAAACTATACAAATAGAGATTGGCAATGAGAAANGAAAGTCAAATCCACAGCACTGCACCAGCTACTAAGGAGGAGAAAAATGACTGCTACTGCTGAACCCAGGACAGCAGGACAACGAGTGTTGATTTCCTGTGCCACTGGAGGAGCTTTATTCAGTTGTTTGACTATTTATTTTGCTTCGCTGCTCTTTCCTTTCATAGAGTAAAAGCAGCCTGGTCCCAGCTCTCAAGGTTGTGCTTTATAAAAGTCCAGTCACTGATCATCAGAGTTGTTTTTGCAGCCCTGGGCTCCACTTTCAGCTTGTGCCCATGTTTTCAAGGACTTTGTTAAATCCCATGATTCAGCTGCACCTCATAACAAGAAGAGCTGGTATTAAGCTCTGTTTCACACAGGAAGCTTTTGTAACAAGTTGATAACAAACCCAACAGGCCTTGTACAGTTAGGCAAAGGCCAGGGCCTTCTACTAGCACTGGTGCTCTTCCTGGGCACAAAAACGATGCACCTGTGCCGTTACACTGCAGCAGTGGGCTCTGAACAGGCCGGTGGTGAAGTCGGCTTCCATCCTCATTGAAGCACCAGGACTCTCCATTAGCTACTACGAGATGGGAAGAAATAGCTCCATCTGGTGTACCACCAAGTAACTGTCGTGGTTAACTACTTAGTGTTTTACTTGCTACTGCAGTATTAAACGCTTAAGTGTGGTGTAGTGCAATGCCAGTTTAGGATGTTCTAAGAACAAGCAAATACAATAAATGCCCAAATACAGCACAGGCGGTAAACTCTCCCTCATGAAAGACATATAGGAACCATATTAACATAAAGCTGATGATTAGTTTCTGTAGAAAGCTGTTAGCTTATTATCTCCTGTTTTTCAAAAGCTGGTAGGAAGCCTATTGCTGTAGAGAACCAAACTATGCAGCCAAAAAAGCTGCTCTGAGTTGCAGAAATCATGCATGCCCCATCAACAATGGCAGAGCAAACATATTTTCAGGTACATTCTTGTATCTCTCCCCCAAGGAAGCAAGGATTCAGGCTCTTGTTTTAGAAGCAAAGGCCCAACCTTCTTTTCCTCTTATTAAACATGCTAATATGATGCTCTTCTTTTATTTATGTTTTGACCCATTCTGGCAGAAGTTAAAAATAACCAAAGATTAGAAATAAACAGTTATTATGAAAATAATGTAAAAATACGTGTCCAAGTCCTGAACCATCAAAATATATCAAACAATTTATTCTCCAGAAAACAAGGAAAAGTGCAGTGTTGTATATGAATTTGCTAAAATCTGTTACTGTATACACTAAAAATGTGTTATACAATTTTCAAAGATCTTGTTGAAAATCATTCAGTGCATGTGTAAGTCGTCTTATTTTATTTTCCATGGCTTTTTTATGGTTTGCCATTTCCTGCAGAAGCTGCCGCATTTCTTCTTCAACGCAGTAAACCTGAAAGAGCACACAGAGATTAAATAGGATTCTTGCTTTTCCTTAATATACCCAAACCCATACAGTCTTGGCTATTTTTAAACACTCATAAGCAATGCAAGAGTAACATGCTTATGTTTTAATAAGCAATGCATTACTTTTGACAATGTACACGGTAACAGAATTTTGCTTTAGAGAAAATATTAATTTGCTAGGAGACAGTGAGTAATGTACCAACACCAAAATACCTACTGTGTATGTGACAGGAACATATGTTAACACTGGCACAGGTGAATTAGGTGGAGTTTAACTATTGCCTCATAACCAGCTACACACATGCCACTTTACTTGAATCCAGAACCTCCTAATGGTACAAGTTCTACAGATGTTTTGGCTGTCCAAAGTTTGAGTACTAAAACAGGGCTGTTTCTATTCAGAGACTACCTGAAGAGATACAGACAGGTGACTTCCAAGCAGCTGCAGAACAAAAATGCAAATGCAAAAACCATACAAATTTAGTATTACTTTTTCATTTGCTGCTTCAATTTGTTTCTCCTTTTCATTTGCCAGCTGCAATAGTTCTTCCTGATGAGCTACCAGCATTGACCCAAGTTGTTTTCTGAAAGCATCATCCATTTCATGAAGCTTTTCCACAGCAATCCTAAAAAAGGATTAAAAAATAAATAAATAAAATCACAGTCCTTTAAACAACTGATGTATTTTGTCTAATTCTGCGTTTGATAAGGTTTTAATATCATAGGCATGAAAACAGTTATTGCAGTACCTAGCTCCAGATGTCCTGTTTTCTCAAGTACATGTTCTAGGTCTATGCACCATGCGTAGGGCTTCTGGTATTTCTCTTAGAAGCATTTAATCACTAGCAACACAAAAGATTCAGGCTTGCTACTGTCAACATGGATAAGAACTCCACCCATTTTCCAACACATAGTTATTACGTTTTTACTTCCTGAGATGTCAATGACTGAACCATGCGATCCTGTAAACAGACTGTAAGCCCGTCTCTTACAGAAATAGAAAAGCATCTGCTTCACAGTAGTGAAGTCTTTTCTTGGCTTCAAGCAAATTCTGCTTTTATTAATTCTAAAATACTTAGCAACAGAGAACAGGACAAATTATTCCACTATGCAAGTAATTTACAATGAAATTTTGAAACAGAACAGAATTATTTGGGACAAAATATCAATTTCACTCCAGACCTTCCAACACATGATGCTATTGACTATTGACTATTTGAGGTAGCTGGTTTTTGTTTGTGGGTTTGTTCTTTATTTGTTTGGTTTAAATCAGACTTAACCAAAAAGGTATTTTCTTTCATTTGTTAATCACATGACCTTCCTTAAATAATAGTGAAAATGTAATTAATCAAAGTGTTCAATTAAAAAATGTAAAGCAAAAAAGCCTTAGTCATACTAGCTTATTACTTCAGTAACAGTGTGGTTATCGCTGCTAGACACATATACAGTTTTATTAACTAGCTAGTCTTTTCCTAAGAATAGCTGGGAGGGAGGAAGGAAATAAAACAAGAGAAATGGGCCAAACAATAAAGTGAAAACCACACTAGCAGTCTAAGCTCATCACAGGCAGCAGTCTACCATACATTTCCATAATGCCAGGTGCATTTGAAGTAACTAAGCATCATCCAAGTCCTTAACTATTTTTTGGGCTATAAGTATTTTCTTCTATATCATCTCATATTTACTGTTAACTGCTCAAAAAAATTAAAAATTGACAGTACAAGAGGAATAATAAATAAAAAACCTATTGCTACCTGTATGGGAAGGGAATGACAGGTAACTTATGAACAGCCTGTTTGTCACAGACTGAAATGTTAATAGCAAGTTTCGTGGAAGTGTTGATCTGCTTGACGGTATGAAGGCTCTGCACAGGGATCTTGACCGGCTGGACTGATGGGCTGTGGTCATAGTATGAGGTTCAACAAGGGAAAATGTCAGGTCCTGCACTTGAGCCACAACAATCTCATGCAATGCTACAGGCTTGGGGAAGAGAGGCTGGAAAGCTGCCTGGTGAAAAAAGAGTGGTTGTGAAGGAACTGCTGTTTAGCCTGAAGAAAAAGAAACTCAGGGGGAACCTCATCCCTCGCTACAACTACCCGAAAGGAGGATGTTCCAAAGTGGGTGTTGGTCTCTCCTCCCAGGTAACAAGCAATGGGATTAAAAGAAACGGCCTCAAATTGCACCAGAGGAGGTTTAGACTGGATATTAGGAAAAATTTCTTCACCAAAAGGGTGAATGTACATACATGTGGCACTTAGGGATATGGTTTAGTGGTGCACTTGGATTAACGTTTGGACTTGATCTTATTAGTACTGTTGTGATAAATATTGAGGATCTACCCTCAATTTCTTATAAAGCGCACAGGCTATTTTCATCATCCTGCATAATGAAATACCATGGCCTCTCTTGTAAGCCCAAGTGCTGGCCACAGGCATTAACCTGTGATTTGCAACCCATGAATCCAGGTCACGAGCTGGAAGGGTTAGAGGATCATGCTCAAAGAAACCCTGCTGCAGACTGCCTCATGTTCAAGCACCTTCACTACATGACTCCAGCCAGCATGTGTGTTGCCTGTAGAGTCTCTATCGTGTAATTGTAACATGGAGTTTCCTCACTAAATAAACCAAAAGCACTACGGTGGAACAGGCATACTATGGAGGAACAAATGTAGGCTCAAATTATTCAAAGAAATTGGGAACACAGCTAAGAAGTTTACAGGAGGAATGTTTAACTGAATTCTAGTTCCACAAAATAAGTCACCTGTATAGTAAAAATTACTTCTACACACACAGACTTTGCACCAAATGTGCTCACCAAGTACTTACAAAAGTATTATGCATTCTTTCACCATATAATCAAACATTTCTGCATACTTATTAACAGCGCAACTCTATACTAAGCAGTCACAAAATAAGCTCTTAAGGTGCTCACCTCTGAGTTTGAAGACTTTTCTCTCTCTCCTCAATCAGCTTCTTCTCTTTGATATCAAAGTTCTCCTTCATTCGTTTAACCTGCACCTCCAGCTGGCTTAGTATTTCTTCTTTACCTTGCCACTTTGTTTTCAGTGCACTGAAAATAAAATGCACATATTTACAATAAGTGTAGATATCACCTAGGAGGGCTGAAAAAAAGGATTTTCCATGCTTTCATTTTTCCACATTTCTGTGGGTTTTAATAGCAAGCAAGGACTCTCTGAACATGGAATAACTTCAGAGCAGTGCTGCACAGTCATAATCACACCTTATTGCCACTTGTATGTATCACCTGTATGCATCCTTAATGTCATCAAGTTCTACTTTTTTCTCTTCTAGCAGTTGCTTTAATTCCTCTTTTCTTCCATTTTGCCTTTCTAATTTTTCCATTAGCTCTTCAAATTCAGCAGTTTTTTCATCCAACTGTACTTGAAAACATTTTTGAGCTTTCAAGTTTTCTTCATGCTGTTTTCTGATTTGTTTATCTTTTTCTTGTAAGCCCTTTAGAAGATAAATATTTTAGAACATGAACACCCTTCATTTTAACTTTATTGGTACCCTTTAACAGGATCTGTTTAGTCTATGGTGGAATGAAGCAGAAAGGAACATGTGAAAGCTTGCTGTTCTAAATGTATTATTATATGAAAAGTACTTAATCATCAAAACATAAGTCTGAAATTGAAAGCAAGTTATGACAAAAGCTATTTACAATCTAATACAACTTATTCTATATACACAAATCACTGAGTTCACATTCTCTTTGCTCTGATTGATAAAGTCTGAAGTCTCTAAATGAGATGAATTACAACATAGTACCTCTGCTGTTAAAATAGTGATTTACAAGAAAATAAAAAAAAAATTACATTGCAAAATAAGCAGTCTCTTCAAGAATCTTTTTCTGCTTTTTTTGTTAAACTCACATGAAGAATTTTGCTATCCTAATTTCTCCTCTCTCAAAATCATTATCAAAAGTAACTCAAAGTGAGACAAAAAAAAAGTCTTTACATAAACAGGTTCAATGAAAGATTCAAAGTAGCATCTCTGTACATCAAGTTTATACACGGCCCTCTTCTGCTCTGGGTGAAATTAGCTGCCACTATCAGCCTAATGGCGCTTTCTGAGTTGGTAAACTAGGAGGGCAGTCAGCTTTTATCACAACCTTTACAATAATTTGCACTGCACACAAATTGTCAGACATGGCACTTACTTCTTTTAATCTCCTAATTGTTTCTGTCTGATCATCCACTATTTTGTTTTTAATTCGTATAGTATCACTGTCCTGTTCCTTTTGCTTTTTTAACATCTCAATCTCATTCGTTAAAACTTCAATTTTTGCCTCCAGTTTTCCCCGATCTTGAGCAAGATGAGCTCCTAGATAAAACAGCATATTGACACTATAGCACTCATTTTGCAGATGCGTTCAAGATGGATAATGAGGGAGGAAGGCAAAAGTAAGAACTACCTTAAAAACCAAACATGACTATTTTGCCACTGGAAACATTGTAGGGCTTTAATCTGTAACACTTCTTAAGATATAAACTGAAATTTTCACATTAGATTTATCTGACAGACAAGCAGCATTATGTAACACTATTTACAAAATCCTTAAAATCCTTGTTTTCCTAACTTCATATTTAAATGTTCTTTGTATAACATTAAGGTATTTTGACATTTAGGTTAAATAGATATACTGCATTTACAAGTATCTTCCACAATTATTATAAATGCTGTTACAGTTCCTATAATGAGCTGCATCCTACAGAACATCTACTTTTGTGTATCTTTATAACTAGGTAAGATCAAGAGAAATCAGTAAGATCCAGAGACCATGGTTACAACTATACTGGAGTGTTTATGTGAAAGATATGACACTGAACATCACCATCCTTTTCTGAAAAAGAAAGGAAAAAAAATTTACCCTGTTGTGCTAACTCCTGCCCCCATATTTTCCTTTCCATTTTTAATCCGTCAATCACAGATTCCTGGGCTGTCAGCTGGGAAATAAGCTTTCCATTTTCTTTTTTCAGAAGCTCAACCTGGGCAGCCTTCTGTTTGTCCTCCTTGACTACAGTTTCAAGTTCTCCAGTTTGACACTGTATAAATGAACATTTGAAAAAGGGCAGTAAGATCCTTGAAAACAGGTACTCAAAATTTCAAATCACTACTAAGTGGTAGGAAAGCAATGTTTATATGCAGCAAATTAAGTAAACTGAAGAATATTCTGCTTGCATATAGAATTCAATCTGCCTCTCTTCCCAGAAATAAAACAGAAATGTTTGCTTCAAATAGACATACTTTGATCCCAGAAAAATATAAAGCTGATTTCTGAACAGCCACCTTAAATTATCAATACCATTAGAAAAGCCTGTTTAGAATTATAAATGCACAAGATTAAAAAAAAAAACAAACCAAACAAAACCAACCAAACAAAAAAACCCCACCAAAAAAAACAAAACAAACAAAACCAGAGAATTAAATTAAAACGGATAGAAGTCAGGATGAACTTCCCACTCCCTGTGATAAAGATTTATCTTCAGTTATGCAGGCTACAGATTACAGGTGCTTAATACGGTTACTTAACTTTGTAGCAGCACCACTGACTGGCAGGATGTTATCCTGTCCAATGTTTGGACACCCGAACAGCAACATGTAGGAAGGAGATGAGAAACAGCTGTGCAGGGGTTTCACTGCACAGAAGTTTTAATACAAAGACAGGTTGGATCACACAATGGTTTAAAAGTTATGTTCCTAAGATTTTTAAGATTTAACAAGGTAGTACTACAATGTTTTAACATACACAGTATTTAACATCAGGCAATTAGAAGATAATTACTAATACTGCTAATTTTATGCAATTCTGAGATATTAAGCTGCTAATAATTACTCTTGATTGTTCAATTTCATTGTTATTTCACATACAGTGACCACAGCAGAACCATTTTTCATTATTTTGAATTTATAAAGAGGTCAGGGCTATTCACTAAGGTTTTTAAATCTCAGTTTAGAGTGACCACTTGATTATATATAAACTGGTTCGTGCTCACAAGGCAAGAAGTGCACTTCTGAAGACATGGATGAGTCTAGATTCTGCTGCATGTGGAGCAGTGTTTTTGAGAAACTGAAGTTCAGGATGAATGAATACAGGCTGATGTGGAGTGCTAGGTTTTAGTGCTACAGGAAACGTGTCCACTTAACTTGTATGGCATTGCTAATTTTTACAAATAAAATATTACCAAAAAAATCATATATGCAGTTGAAATGTTTTGAAACAAGTACCTTTAGGTTTGCTGTAGCTTCTTCATTTGCTTTTGTTAGCTCTGCTATCTTTGCTTTCTGTTCTTTCACTATGCTTGTAAGGTCTTGGATCACACTTGTCATCTCTTTTTCCTTTTGTTCAAACTCAAACACGGCTTGTTTATGTTCAGCTAGATCAGCACTAACATTTTCAAAACCCTCTTTCACCTAAAGTTTAATAAAGGCAAGACTTGAAAAACGCTAACATTTGGAAAAAATGTGTACACATACACACAAATGACATTTCAATTTCAAATAAATGAAGAAATATAAGTTCATCAACAGTACTTGAAATTACTCAGTATCTTAAAACTGGTTTTCTATCAGTTTGTTGGTGATACTTCAAAAAAAAAACCCCAACCAAACCAGCTAAAAAAGCAAAACAGACAACAACAAAAAAACCCACCAAACCACTTCCTCCCCCAAAACCAACCCCCAACACCTCAAATCCAACAAATCTGAGAGAACTACAACTCCACCTAGATTATTGTTAAATATTCTTTTTGTCTTACCTCTTTAAACCTTTTTCCTTCAATAATTAAAGCTAAACGAAATTCATCTTCTAGTTCTTTGTACTTCTGGTTTAATGCATTAATTTTCTCCCGAAATTCTTTAACATGCTGTTCATGCCTCTGCTCCTCTTTAGCCACAGCTTTTGACAAAGCATCTTGAAATTCAGGTCCATTTAAAGCAACTCGCGTTTCAAGTTCTTTCCTGAAGTTAACAAACATATGCTCGACACAAGACCTGCAGTATCTCACAGCTGTTTCAATTAATTTCCTCAGTAGTTCTTAAAAAGGATAACAAATTACATAATATAGGAGATAAACTCCTGAGTTTCACAGACATATTTCAGTCTTCTATGATAATGGCTCAGGGATAAGGAAAAGTGTTGACTACTGTTAAAACACCCAAAGGGATAATCTTTTTAATTCAGACTTTTTTAGAAATTACTCAATTGCTCTTTTGCCATTAGTTAGCATTTGTTTGCTTTGCTGATAACAAAAATCTGGAAGAGATAGCGGAATAGGGAAAAAGCCAGATACCCTCTTTTGCAGTCATTCTCTTCACTCTCACACTAGACTCTTCCTTCTCACTCAGGCCCAAAAACTGAAAAGCAGAAGCAGTTGGGATCTAAAGGGTTCCAGGATAAACCTCCTTCCTATCCGGAAGCACCCCTACAAGGGAATGTTGAAGCAGAAGTACCCTGTACTTTAATACTATTCTGTTCATGTGCTTTAAAGCACAAACAGAAAACACATCCACTGTCCTTCACATTACATCGTTTGGAGATTTGGGATAATAACTGGAGATCTCAAAACACAGCCATCAGATTCTTCCCACCTAAATCCTCAATTACCTTGGTGTCTGAGTACATTTAGCCTTGTAAATTGAAACACCACTTGTTTCTTTAGTTAGTACATATATGTGATTGTATTAGCTGAACAGTATGAACTTATCTTCAAGTACACTTAAAGAAAATAATTTTGAGAGGAAGATGCTGTTTTTTTGAACACTGCGTTACTGTATATATGCTCTGAAGATCAGCTCTTCAGACAATAATTTGAATGTGATTTTATTTTTATCTGATTATTTTCTGGATTAAAGATGAAGTATTTAAAATAAAAAGTTCAGCCACAGAATAAGACAAGAACCTATCAAATAAAAGGCAGGAAGAGCACAGTTACCAACATGGACTTATGAGTCGGGAATCTACAACATAGGAAGGTACCCTTAAATAAGAAAGAAAATGGGGGGGGGAAGAAATCTACATTTTTACAAAGACTGTCTCTCCCATTAAAAAAAAAAACAAACAAATCCAAACCCACACACACTGGCACTTTGCAGAACACATTTAAACAAGACATACTTTCAACACTAGCATCTCTGTTTGTGAAAACAGATGATCCCATACCTTTGCTCTTGCTCTCTTAATATAAGAAGTTCCTGTAGCTGTTTTACCTTCTCCTTCTGTTGTCGGAATGATAGTCGAAGTAACTGTACTTCCCTTTCATTTGCTGATGCTTTAAGCTCTGCTTCTTGCACCTGTTTCATCTGTGTAGAATTCATAAAGAGGGCACCAAGATTTTCTTAAAACTGCAATCTGTTCTTTATGTCTTATACCAGAACACACAGGAGCAGGTGCTTTAATACAGTGTTATACATATGTACCTGGGCTCCACATATGTCAGGATTTTTCATAAAATTGTATGGAATTTTATTATGTTACTTAGCTCAAGACAAGGAAAGTTGTTTTTTTTTTCCCTTTGTCCTGTTTGTCGTTTTACTTACTATGTATTTTACACTTGCAGAAATTTTAGAAAAGATATCTAATATTACATCTTTGCTTAACTTACTACAACAGAAAAAAGCAACTTTCATGAAAAACTGAGAACATTTGCTTAATTTATGAAGAACTTGAGAATGTTTTGCAAAGTGGAACACAGGTATTGGCAGAATGATTTGCTCAATTACAAACTCTCACACTGTAATACTTTTATTAGTTTCAAGAAAAACATTTGTATGCATTCAGTATGACTTTTTTTAAACACAGTTACAAAAATCTGTATTATTTCCAAGTTATATGTTTAAAATTGCTGAACAGAGTTGCATCTAGTGATTTTAGGAAAAAATGAATCGGTATAAACACCAGGTGGCATGCTCTGCTTTTTCTGTTTAATGCAAGCCTTTATGAATTTTGTAATTTGAAGCCGTATACAAACAAACCTGTATTTTTTAACTCAGCAAGTAGGAATAAAAAGACATGAAAAAAGTTATAAAAAAGGTTTTAATTACTCATGAAATGGTAATTCAGAATCAAGACACTTCAGAAGGCTCCAAGTTAGCACACACCACAGAAACAGCAAAGGTGATGTTAATGAAGATATTACTCCTCATCATTACCTGTGGCATTCATCTTGAGCCTTTTGTGCTCAAGCAGTGAGAAGTAACAACTTAAGTATTTTGTCAACCTGTCCTAAGCAAAGGGTCTTCACATTTTGTACTTACACAAGTTTTACCTCTTTGCTTTCAAGAATATCAATTCTGTGATTATCAAATCAATTAGTCTTAAGTGTCAGTAATCTAATGGCAGAGCTAGAATACAAGATACAACCTAGTTTACTTTCCAACTCACAAGAAAACAAACACCCCCTTGCAATCCTCACAAAACGAAAAAAGAAAAAATAAAACAGAATCCCAAATTGTTTTCTTCCAATTTCATTGCCACTGTCCCCCTCAACTGGATTTTTGAAAGGTCAATCAAAATGAAAGACAAAAATCAAAAGCTGTATTGAATGTCCTGCACTGATGAATAAAACATTGTTTTCAATGTTCATCATCACCTGCAATGATACATATGTGCTTCTTATACACATATGTGCTTATTATTAAGATACATATGTGCTGCTGCATGTCATCAGTTCCAGCTTGAGAATGTTGAAGGTACCCAAAGTTCATACATTAACTTCAGTTGTATGAAAATTATTGAGAGACTTGAATATGAAGCTAAGTTCTCATATTAAGCATATGAGATGAAGTAAAACAATTCTCTCCAAAACTGAGACACTTAAACCCAAAGATTTCAAGTGAGAACACATTTAAATATAAAGACTTCTGGAAAATATTTATACATTTAGATGCATAGTAGCTTCTTTATTTTGAATCCCTTACAGAAGTAATCTAGCAATATTGACTGAAGTCTTTAAGTGGTGACTACCCTGAGTAACCAAAATTTACCCCTCAAGCTAACTACCAATGTGTACTAGAAGAACACTTTATAAAATATTCTAGAATTTGTTAATCTTGGCGTTGATAAAATAGACCAAAGGTATATTAAATCTGAACATTCAGAAAGAGAGCTTAGTTTCTAGAGCACCATGATTATTCTTCAAAACATAATTAAAGAGTATTTGCTACAGGATCTTAAGGACAGGAACTTAATGAAATTTTGCAGTTAATAAAAATGATGCTACTATTATCAAAAGAGACTACTTATTTCTACAAACTCATTAAAAGAAAATTAAAAACCTCATACACCAATAAGGTATTTTTTTCCTTATAGGAAAGGAAAAAAAAAAACCCAAACCAAAAGAAAAAAACAACCACTCTCCTCTAAATCACTACATTTAGTACTTTCCAAAGTGACAAGCAGGTATCTGATCTAAACTGAAGGTCACTTCTAGATCCATAACAGCTTCTGGGTATTTACAGTTAAGGAAAAAAAATCCAATAAAAAAAAATGGAAGAGATAATCAGGTGCCTGAAGCCAAGGATGGCTACTTCATAACTTGAATGGCACTTGGAGATCAGCTGTCAGCACACTCCCTGGTTATTTTTCTTTTCAGGGTATCTTAATGATCAGATTTCCTACAGCACCATACTAGCGGTTCAGCAGATTTTCAGTGACACAGGAATGAGCTAATATAAGAATATAATCAAGCAACTGGAACAGATATTGGTAGATGCACCATTTGGCCACTGAAAATTCACCAATTATAATTATTATGTCATATACAGTGGCAATATCTGCTTCAGCATCTTCCATGTAAGATTGGATATAAGGAAGAAATTCTTTCCTGTTAGGGTGGTGAGGCACTGGAATGAGTTGCCCAAGGAAGTTGTGAGTGCCCCATCCCTGGCAGTGCTCAAGGCCAGGTTGGATGAAGCCTTGCATGGCTTGGTTTAGTGTGAGGTGTTTCTGCCTATGGCAGGGGGGTTGGAACTAGATGGTCTTAAGTTCCTTTCCAACCCTAACTATTCTATGATTCTATGTATTTGTACACTGAACAAAGTACCTCTGGAAAAAAAAAAAAAATCATCATTATGTTCTCAACTTTAAAACAAACTCAAAACCACTTCAAATTGGTTTGTGATTTTTTTTTGTTTTTTTTTTGTTTTTTTTTCCTGGTGGCAATTGAAAGCACCTAATTCTTTAAATCAGTAAAACAGAACTACCAGATTCCCATCCCGATAGTAAGATCGTTATTGATTTCAGTAACATTTTAGAAAACCTGTTATTCCTGAATATTGTCAGAAAATACCAACTCTTCATGTTAACAGGACTTGTTCTCCTTTACCTTAAGGCCACATAACATGGCATACCTCTATTAATAAGAGACATTAACTGACAATTAAAGTGGATACTTATTATTAAATATGATTATGAAGAAAAACAAGCCCCAGCTTCTATTGTGGAAAACTCAAGACTTAAGGCTTGTAAAATCTAGTGTTTCTTGATACCTAAGATTACAGTAGCTATCCTGTTACTATTGTATTATTTATGTATTATTTACCCATGAAAAACATTTACCTCTACTGTTCGCTGCTGCAGTCGCTGTGTCTCCATCTTGGATAGTGTTTCTTCTAAAGCTTGTATGGCCTTCTGATATTCTGCTTCTTTATTTTTTGCCTGATTTAACTCATTAGTAAGCCTTTCAGTTTCACCTTTCAACTGTTGTACATCTGCTTGCAGTCTTGCTTTAACATTTCTCTCTTTCAATATCAATTCCTTCAGCCTGAGAATAAATGCAATAAGGTTGTATTACAAATATTTTATTATTTAGGTTGATGTCAAATACATTGAGAAAAACACATCAGTAAGCGTTGTAGTACCCTATCTTGTTCTTTGCTGCGTTTTACTACTTACAGCACTGCCATGTAAAACTGTTAAAAAATATGTAAAATATTTCTGAAGCTGTGCACAGCATCACTATATGGGGCTTCATTTTAAAAAAAACAAGGCTAGCGACAGGTTCTTCAAGAGAATGGCATTCCAGTATCATTTTCCTTTATACAGAAATTGAACATGCTAACAATTTCTAATCTAATAATTTTCTTCAGGAAAAATTGAAATATCCTTTAATGCTCTAATAATTTTTGATACAAGATCTATCTTATGAGAAAAGGAACATAATAAGCCTCTTATTCAAGGTGGCAATAAATAAAAGGCGGAAGTGAACCTAAAACGGTGGAAAAAAATGGGAAATAATCACAGCCAGTCACAGATGGTAACTCAGGAAGCATTTGGCTTGTTTCTTCCTTAGAAAATGGGTCTTTGATAAATACAGTGCAGTTAAGACAAATAGAACAGACATCTCCAATTACAGCCAACAACAAACAATGCTGTTAGGAGGCAGAACTTTTTTTTTTAGAAAAAAGGATGCTGCTCAGAACTTAAGGGATGATAACAGCAGTCTATAGGAAGGTACACTAGGCCTGACCTGGACAGCACATCACCTGTTGGCCAACTCTGCCCTGCCAGAAACAATTTTGCTCAAGTGCACTGTGCAGGAAAAAAAAAAAAACCCAAACCAAAAAGGCCAAACCAACCACTGTAGATGGAAAGGAAGACTGGAAATTGGGAGCCAAAAGTATGAGATGAGACAGCCACTAGAGCCTGTGCTGAACAAATATGATACAGACTGCTTGGAAATAATGGCTAGAATACCAATAACTGTTCTGAGACAAGAACAGGAAGAAAGGAATTTCATTAGGTAATAGTGAGAGAAATTTTAGCATTACTTCTTGCTGCATTATTTTCCAAGTATGTTGTTTAAAGCTGTTCTGCTTTCTTAAGACTGTAAATTGAACTGTCTTAAATCAAAAAAAACCCAACCAAACAACGAACTCTTACACTACAGCACTGTTTCCCTACCTGTCTGTAGTGTATACAGCCATACTCTGAATACTCTTTTCTTCTTTTGCATGTTTCTGTAGCTCTCTGACATGCTCTATTAATTTCTTCTCTGCTTGCTCTGCTTTCCACCTCCTTTCTTTCTCCTGATCCAGTTCTTGAATCAGCACCTTAGCAAGTATATGGGGTAAGCATCAATTTACTAGGAAACACTGAAGTGTAGCCAAAAATTACAAATAATATTCATGACTGTAGAATAAGATTTTTTTGTCTTTCTGGAACTCATGGATGATAGGGGAAAGTGCAAGCGACCCAGCCAAATAACCGCATAGAAATGAAATAAAACCTCTTCCAGCTGACACTACAAGAACTCCACTATTTTTTGATACTATCTACTGCAATATAAGATACAATACTGCAAAAATATCTACTATCTGCAATTATTTTTTGTCACGTCCAATTTTTAAGTTTTACCAGGAGACATATGCTTGGCTTCAAGTGAAAATATATTTCAATTGAAATGATGCAAAACATACTCGGTATGTTGATTCCTCTGCGGCATTTGAATTAATTTCTTCTACTTTTTCTATATTGTTCTGTCTTCCAGTTAGCATTTCAGCTTTCTTTCCCACTACTTCCAAGTACTGAGTATCTGATGATGAACTGAGATGAGAGTCTCTCTGACTGGAGTATGAACACTTTGAGGAACCCTTCTTCTCTTCCCTGTAATAGCAGAGCATCAAGGTATAGTTAAAAACATGCAAAGTGTAAACAACAACAGGGGATTCAGACACTTTTCCAGAACAAAATTTTACAGTTCTTTGTTGAAGCTGAATTTTAGAGAGGTTCAAAACTACATAGAAAATAATTTGCAACCAGATTGTAAAACAGCTAAATTCAAATCTTCAGCTGTAAAAAAGTATGTAGTACTAGTAGATGCTATCTGAAAAAACTCCTATGATCATAGACATAAAACAATATTAGAAAAGCAGGAGTTGTAGAGCTGCACTGGCTGACTAAACTAATGTATTACAATTTATATCACCTTCTATTCATCACTTCTGATTTTTGCTATAGAAATCAAGCAAATTACCATAACATCCTCAGTTTCATCACAAAATACAGACAGTTACATTCTTGACTACTGTTCTGACACCATGAATCTTTTATTCTTATTTTTTAATGACTCACTTCTGTCTGTGGAGCATTCTTCTGTCACCACAATTTAAAACAAAGATGACACTAAGCTGTTAGAATTCTGAAAGTGTTTTGGAACCTTCAGTGCAATTTCCTTTTCACCTAAAGACAGAAAATGCTTATATACTGAAATGACTGAGTGAAGCCTCAGTAACTAATAATTTCTAGAGCACTATTAGCAGAGCTAATTTACTTAACCTACAACTTTCAGCAAAATGTTTCAAGTTAAACTACATTCACTCTGCCAATACTCAGCTTAATTCATTCTGGTTTCAAACATGGCAAACATTGGGATACCTGTCAGTTACTTTGTTCTTGAGGGGATGCACATGACACCTCGTAGATAAGGTAGTTCTACGGTAAGTAGGGAGCTTGCTTCTTTTTGTAACCTTTCTGTTGTTCTTCTCTTTCCTGCTCTCATTTTCACTCTCAGAAGTTGGATCTGTGTCTTTCTTAGCTTTGAGAACATTTGGAGGAGCTTCCCTTCCTGAGGTATCAGACACCTAAAAACAAATAGAAGTTTTATCTATGCATATTACCCTTTCCAATTGGCTAATTTCTAATACTTATTCAGATGCTACTTTTAAAAAGTTCACACAAAATAATTTTGATAGAAAAGTAACTAATTGCTTCTGAAAAACCCCTTGCCTCCTTGCAGGGAGGGAACAAAACATTTAATTGCTTTAAAGTTAAAATAAGCCCAACAGAACAGCATGCTTGAGAACACACAGTTCTGAAAACACCTTTCTGAAACACCTGAAATTTGGTAAAATCTTTAGGCACAGAAGCTTGGAGCAAAATGTGGAACAAACAGCACTTAAAACCAAAGCCACCTTGCAAACATGCAACATACACCACAAGCAGTTACAAAAACACACCTGACAAACATATCAGACCAACTTGACCAATTAGTGAAATTAATTTTCACCAACTCTATAATCCAGATATTTTGCTGCATTTCATATTTTATTCTGGTTCACTTCCTATATTGATGGCTTCAGGGTAAAAAAAAAAAAAAAAAAAAAAAATTTTTTAATACA
>NDXB01014016.1:70778-81078 GCA_002631895.1 Agapornis roseicollis
AAAAAAAAAAAAAAAGAAAACAATTTTCTAATACAGTATGATCAGATAGTTCTCCTAATTCCATAAATTATGGGTTTTATTCAGTATGAAAGTTTTTGTGCCTTACTCAGTTTTAAAGACTTGGTTTTGGTTTATTCCCAGTTTCTCATAATTATTAAGAACATATTAGCACTAAGTCAGCACACACATAGCAGTAGAAATGCTCGAGTTAGCTTCTGAATTACCAAAAGTTAAACCTCATTTTACAAACAAGATTTTCTGTATGACCACAGGAAAAAAAAAATCACCTTTTGCAGTATCTGTGAAATCTGGTCTTCCATTTTTTTAATTCTTATTTCACTGTATATTTTATCAAGTTCAGCCTTCTCTGGTTCTGAAGATGAGACAAGCTCTGTAGAGGAGCTGATGGAATTCTGTTCCGGTATTTTTGTACGTTGACGGAAATGAGCTAACGCCTGGTCGATATGTGGTGTCACCACTGGTAAGCTAACATAGTTCTATCAAAAGGAAAGACAACCCTTGTAACATTAATAAGTTACATGCAATATATGAAAAAAAATTATCCATTTTCAAATCAGTACACAGAAACTACAGCACCTGATCTTTGGATGAGGGACACCCAGGTGAAACCAAACAGCTCCAAATGTCTTCTAAACACTGCAAATCTGAACATTTTTTTTCTCCTGGGTCCACAGTGTCACCAGTATTTCTTCCATCTAGAGCTGTTAGCTGTGGCAACATCTGAAGAACAATTTCTCTATAACCTTGAGGAAAACAAAGTGCATTTAAACTGAAATAAATCCCCAAAGAAGATGACAGGGCACATAAAATGCACTAGACATCTTAAATTATTCACTGCATTTGTAATAGAACAAAAAAGATGTAGTGAGTTACCCTCCCTTGCCTTTTCCATCCATAAGGCTTTTGACAGACATTAAAAAACAAACTGACTGGGAAACTGCCTGCCTACTCCTTGTCTATATGAGCATTTCCCCATCACCACCAGCACACAGCAGCTGCAGGGACAAACTTTTAATATCAGCTTAATGCACCAAAATAGTTGTATCAAGTGCTAGGATAGACAGTAATGGAAAGACGTTTGGACAGGGCTTAGATAACATCATCCTTTGATAATAATGTCATCCTTTTTCTGTGAATGAAATAAGGAATTATGAAACTGTAAGACACTGAAATGAAATTTCTTTAAATTAATAGAATTTGGGCTTCTGAACACTGTAGTTCCAAAAGTGCCACCAAAGAGGTAAATATGAAGAGGTATATAAAATGCTTACAGAGAAAAATAGTGTAATTTTCTAAGCCAACCAGATAACTTTAACAGTCCTGTTACTGCTTCCATGGTACCTGAATACATCTGTAAAACTCATTCATGTGTGCTTTTGAAAACATTACCTAGGTCCTTTTTTGTCTTCCCTCAATTATCTCCAAGAACTGTACACATACACCTTTATCAATTTTGTGCTCATAATATGATTGCTATTTTGTATTATAATTCCTACTATTCTGCTCTTCATAATGAAATTCTCTTTGAGCTACCCCAAAAGTATTAAGCCCACACTTCTACCTTCCTGTAGATTTTCCCCTCTTTTATACACAAGTAAGCCTGCACCAAAACAGGATAAACTTCACTTGTGAACACAGGCTGTAACATTTAAAGGACACAAAAACCCTATACCAAAACAAAAAACTCTAGGCAATGACACTGAAAGTGATATATCCACACACATTTCTCCAGCTTGTCTCCAGGCTGCCTAGTGAAATCCTTGCCTACTACTTTGATGAAAATGCTAATTACTGCAGAGCATCTTAGAGTCCATCACTACTTTATGAAGCTGTGGGAAAAGAAGGAAAGGCTAATAGCGCTTATTACTGATCTTCCTCTTGTGACCTCTCAGTAGAAGACCATCTACTTACAATGCTTGTCCTTTTTCTACATAGCTCAATATCTGTCTGTATATTCTTCAAATTGTCCACCCACCCACCACATAATACTCCTTTCCTCCAATTTCTGCAATATTTTCTCTTCTTATCACTCTTTGTCTATCTCCCACCTTAACCCAAAATAAAATGTGAAAAATTGAGCCTTATCAAGGCATACAACAAATTATAATTTTGATAATATATTGGGGGTGAAGGGAATAATTTATTTTTTTTGACTGCAGACAGATTAATTTTGTCAGAATTTAGATTTCTGCAAGCTGGCTGGTTAAAGAACAAATAAGTAAGTGTCAGAACCTGGCTTACAGTTTAGGGAAACCACTGACCTAATGAGTACAAAGTATCTCCCTGAGGTCCATACCTGCTGTGTGACAGACTGGATTGGCTTTTCCATTTTTTTCCAGAGTCAGATGTGTCAAAAAGCACAGCCCCTTTGTGCACTGAACTAAGTGATTAATATTATTTACACAGTTGCTGTGAAGGTCAATATGGCTAATCTTATGACTGGTTCCATGAAGGCACTGAAATCCTGAAAATTTGAGAAAAAACACCAAAGTAATGATTTCTGCTACAATTCCTGACTAGTTTAGAAATTGCATCTTGATAAAAGATATTCAGGTTACACATCATAATAACTGGAAATTTCATAACAACTCCACATTCCGTCTAAATACATTAATTAGCTATGGTACCCTCCATACAGTTAAAAAAAAAAGCTGAAATGCTTTAAGAAAAGATTAGTTTCTAACTGTTACGCATGTAGAAAAATAAACATTTTGCTTCAAGTTCCTTTTTATAACTCAGATCATTAACAAAATTGTTACTGATGTTCTTTTAAATTTTCTATTATTATTATTCTTAAATTTTCTACTATTATTATTTAAATTTTCTGTTATTCCCTTCATTCTGTAGCTTAAAATCTTGGTTAGAAGCAACAACTGAACATTCCAACAAACAGATTTAGAAGAGAACATCCATATCATAGACAAAGCTACATTTGTGCCCTATAAAAAGAAAGATATGAATATTTTGGAAATATCTTCTGAGACTATTGCTTTTTTCTCTCTGGAAGTAAGCTTGAAATGTTTTTTGTGCTACTTTGTGAACAAGCTCAGCTCATCACATATAGAATAAATTCCAGTTCAGAACAACCCTAATGTTAGAAACTTGAAAGCTGCAAGTACTCAAACGAATTGCCACCTTTCACACCATCATTCAGGATCTGGCTGAACTATTAGAAACTTCGAAAAATATACTTGGTCAAAACTAAAGTGAGACAAATTCTTTTTATTGTACTGTACATACTAAAGTCACTTACCAGAGAGATCATGTATGTGATTATATGACAAATTCAGCGTAGTTAAATTATAGAGTTTTTCCAGTCCTAAACAAAATGACGGAAAAAAGAAACAGCAAGATTTTCAAAAGAATGTTCTGCTTTGATCAAATCAAAACTTGAAGAGCAACTTTCAAAACTCCTAACTACAAATTATGACAGTGAACTATAATCATAATATAAAAATCAGGTTTACCTTCTAAATTAAGGCATTTTGCTATGATAAAGCTTATGGAGACTACATAGTCTTGTTGTGGTTTAAACCTAGCCAGCAACTAAATATCACACAACCATTCACTCACCCCTGCTTCTTCCCCTCTCTCCAGGCAGGATAGGGGGTGGAAATCAAAAATATGTAAACCTCGCAAGTTCAGATATGAACAGTTTAATAACTAAAGTACAATATAACACTAAGGGAAATAACAAGGGCAGAGAATATAAAACTAAAACAGAAAACCATAAACATAAGCGATACACTGTACAACTACTCACCACCAGCAGATGGATACATAGTTTGACCCAAGCAGCATTTGGTTCCTTCCAGGTAACTCCCCCCAGTTTACATACAGGGCATGATGTGCTGTGGTATGGAATACCCCTTTGGCTAGTTTGGGTCAGGTGCCCTGTCTCTGCTCTTTCCCGGCTTCTTGTGCTCCTCCTCATTGGCAGAGCACAAGACACTGAAAAGTCCTTGATTGAGGTAAGCATTTACTTAGTAAAAACTAAAACATCGGTGTGTTATCAGCATTGTTCTCAGACTAAAGCCAAAACGCAGCACTGTACCAGCTACTGGGAAAAAAAAATAACTTTATCCCAGCTGAAACCAGGACAACCCTTTTTAAAATTTACATTATAATGTGGTTAGTAGCTCAACTAAGTTCGTATAACCTTAATTATGTGCATACTCTCCAGAAGCAAGCTTTAACACAACTCTTAGAAAAGACTAATTTCTTGCTAAATGGACAGAAATAAATATTGCAGACCCTCCACTTTCGTTATCAGGTTACAGGATAAGCTTAGGGTGCGCAGATTAGCCAGGGAATTTAGCCCCTCGATCCGGCGGATATGGTTTGACGACAGGTCTAAATGTTGCAGATTCCGGAGATGACCGAGACCTTCGATCCTGGTGATGCGGTTACAGTGCACATTGAGGGTGTGCAGCTCTGAGCTCAGGGAGACCTCCAGCAAGCTATCAAGGAAAAGCACCTGTCATCACCAGGCAGCTTCATTTTCGGGCTTCTCCACACAGCACAGCGCCACAGCATTCCCTCACCCCAAGGGCCCAGCTCCCCTCAACCTCCTCCCCTCACCCCAGGCGCCCAGCTCCCCATGCTTACTACCCATCCGACAAGCTCCTCACCTCTGAATCCCCTTATCCACGAGGTAGAGCTCTCCAGGAATAGCACATTCCGCCTCCATACCGCCGCTTAACCACCGCTTTACTTCAAACTTCCCTCTCTTCCCAACGGCGGCGGTCTGTGCTTTACGGCTAGAACGCAAAACTCACAACAACCCCACCGCAAAGCAGTGCTGTGGGCAGGCTCAGGGCGGGCAGGCGGGCGGGGCAGTTGGAGGATGCGCAGGGCAGCAGGGGAGGTCGCTGCCCGCTTGTGGACGGGCGCCATTGATGGCACTGATCTCGTACTTTCTTCGTCGTTGCTCGTGGGAGCTGGGTTCATTCAGACGACTGCGGTGAATTCCCATCAGCGAGCTGCCTGGGCTTTGAGTATTTTTATGATTCCTACAGTATTAAGGGTTTACTGCAGTCGTGGTTCAGAGCTCGCCACTGGCTCAGCAGATCTGGCCCGGCTCTACACCGGCAGCACCTCTGTAGAGGAGGCATTCACAGCGCCCCGAAGCTCTAGCAGCGCTTGGAGTTTCGGTTCGGTTCGGTTCTTGCCCGTGTCCTGCTCGCTCAGGGGCAGGGTGCTAAAATCTGGGGTTTCCACCCCTTTGTTTGTGCGTGGCGAGACTCCAGTTGGATCCTGAAACAATCCAAGGGATGGGTTGAGCTGCTGGGGAAGTCTGCTGGGCACGAGTGAGGGATCATGTTTAGCATGGCCTGTCTGCACGGCTGGGGAGAGCCTCTGGATGACCATAACTACTGACAAGACACTGGCTGTTACATTGTGGCTAAGAGTTTGAAGAGAAATATAGCTAATGGTGAATTTTAGTAAGGCTGGGTACATGTTGTAATAAACGTTTTACTTGGTTACTGTGCGTGCTTTTTAATATCAGTGCTATTGTAGTACCCCTTTACAATACCATACTGACATTGCTTCGTGATTGGCTTTGTTTTTAAGGACACCATGGTGTTACTGTGTAAGTTTACAGTGTATCACAGAACATTTGATTTGGAAAATGGAAGCACATCCTGGTAAGAGGAGTGGTGGATTCATCAAACCATCTAAAAGTAGAAGAGGTGTCATTTCCAGTGGGCAGTTCATACAGCTGTTGCTGGGAGTGAATGGGTATCAACCGATCTCTTGCTCTTTATGCAGGGGAAGTCTAACAAAGTCTGGATGCTTGGTTTTTAAACATTTGCATTTACACACGTCCTGGGTTTAGCAGTGGCAGTCATCTTTTTCTTCTTCATAGTAGCTGGTGCAGCACTATGTTTTTGAGTTTCATCCTGGGGACAAACCGGATAACAGGAATGTTGTTAGTTACTGTTCAGTAATGTTTATTTTAACCAAGGACTTTGTGAGCCTCAATCTCTGCCAAGGAGGAGGGGAGGCCAGGAGAAAGCAGGGATAGGACACTTGACCCAAAGTGACCAAAGAGGTATTCTGTACCACAGCACATCGTGCCTGGGATGTAACAGAGTTACCCGGAAGGGCTATTTCTCTGGGGGGTTGGAGGAGGTATTCAGTTGGTATTGAGTGGGGTGGGGTGTTGTGAGTTATCTGTCAGTGGTTGGTGAAATGCTGTATTCTTTTTCCATGTTATTTCCTTTATCATTATTGGTGGTAGCAGTGATTTGTGTTATACCTTAGTTACTAAACTGTTCTTATCTCAACCTGTGGGAGTTGCATTCTTTTGATTCTCCTTCCCATCCCTTTGGAAGCAGGGGAGGGCAAGAAAGGGGGGTTGAGTGAGTGAAAGAGCTGTGTGGCTGGGTTTAAACCATGACAACACAGATGAGTGCTACTGTTGGACATGCTCACCAGCCACTGGTTATTAATGCCTGTTACTGCAAAATTCCATCAGGCTTTCCTTCACACACTACAGCCCAGCAAGGAACGCATAGAGCAGCTCTTGCAAATGTACTTGCATTGATACTTTATCAGGCAAATACTGAAGTAGAATCATAGAATAGTTAGGGTTGGAAAGGACCTTAAGATCATCTAGTTCCAGCCCCCCTGCCATAAGCAGGGACACCTCACACTAAACCAGGTCACTCAAGGCTTCATCCAACCTGGCCTTGAACACTGCCATGGGTGGAGCACTCACATCCTCCCTGAGCAACCGATTCCAGCATCTCACCACCCTAACAGGAAAGAATTTCTTCCTTCAATCTGATCTTATGGAGACCTGTGTAGGATGCAGGTATGCATTGTAGCATATCACAAAACTGTGACTTTGCCATGTTTTTTCATTTGCATTAGCTGACTACCAGTTGGGGTCTGTTTCTTGAATAGTAGTGAAATTAGAATGATGTATCTGTCAGGGAAAGAAACAGATCCTTAAGACTTCTAGTACATGGCAGATTTATAAGAAATTTGGCAGAGTACCAGGAGAAAAAAGATTTCCAAGGCAGTAGATTGTCAAGTGCCTCTGTGTGCAGACTCCTTTTCTAAATTACAGTTTGAGAATACATGGGGCTTGGTGTGGTAAATTGTAAACTGGCTGTGGGGGCTGGACTAGATGATCTCCAGAGTTCCCTTCCAACCCTGAGAAGTCTGATTCTAATGTTACTTGTGGAAATCCTTGAATAGCTGTTGAGCTGTTTTCAGAAGGCAAGACAAAGGAAGCTACTTGGAAGTGTTGTATTCCCAACAGAATGTGGCCTAAAGAAGAGGGGAAACCCCAGGAAGATTATAAATAAAATTTGCCAGTCATAGTAAATACAGTATGTCCCTTGATGTATGCCAAGAAACAATATGTGTGACTTGTTTTTCTTAGAAAGCATCTTCATTTTTTTTTTCTTTGTTCCTCTTTATCCTTGGTGGGTATCAGCAGCAGGAAGCTTCTTTGGAGACAACAAAGGAGAGTATTTATCAAAACTTTGCAAGACAAATTAGGTTCTAGGTTTTGCTACATCTTTTCCCCTTAAAGGATTTAGAATGATACAGGGATAAGTCAATACTATGCTTGAAACACTAATTGGAAAGGACTTCACTAATTGAAAAGGAACTAAATAAATGTTTTAAAATCTGACATTTTAAGGTAGATGGGCTTCTTTCTCATCCATCTAATCAGTGAGTGGGTCACAGAAAAGAGTGATTCAGGACAGCACACAGGAAGTTCTTGGCAAGATTGAGGTAGAGACTCATTATCAAGTACACTGAAATTCAGTTAATTGCAATTAGGAAATAATACCCATTTTAGGAAAGAAAAATATTCTTCCATTACTTTTCTGTATTGGTTCCTCTTTTAAATCTAGAGAAACTGCAGTGACTCAAGGTATCAGTTCTCGTAACCATTAGTTGATAATGAAAAACGTGACATGGAAGGCTGAAAGACATCTGAAAGAAAATAAAAAGGGAAAATCCTAAATCCTGGGAAGACTAGAATTGATCAGCTGCAGTTTCAGTTTTCAGACACAGATGTTATACAGCACTCTCTTGACCTCATTTTACTGTCAAAGAGAACTCGGTAGTTGGCACTCAAATGAAATGTTGTTGTTCCCTGTTGAATATAAGAACTGCAGTACTTTGGCATTTTATTTTGATGGTGATATAACCTTTAAGTGTATTCCACATATCAGGGGAATCTTAGGCTTGTCTTACAAATGTGTCTAGGTTATTTTAATCATTTATCTGTGCCCTATATTTTGTGCTTGAGTCTCCAGATACTGTCATCAGAGTGAACGTGACCAGGTATTTAGTACATAGTGGCATGTGAGGCAGGAGATGCTGACATATGAGACTTGGAGCTAATCATATGGTCTGTGGAAATTTATCCTTTCAACTAATGGGAGAAGTTGGACATCCTACAGAAAATACGGGAAGTGAATTATTGAAAATGTAAGCAATTGGCTGAAAACTACTTGTGTAACCAGCCATGTTTTACTGAGCTCTGCCCCGCAAATGTTCACTTTAGTGAACTGTATCCAGTGTCAGTTTTCTGTTGGATTTGTAACAATGTTGTCATTCTCTCTGCTCTTACCTCAACCTAATCTGGCAGCAACACATCAAAATGAAAGGCAGACTTTGCATAAATCTCCAAAGCATTTCACTTGTCTAGAAACATTTATCTGAGGTAGGCAGAAAGCACACACAAGAAAGTAATAATCTCAGTGGGGTTTTCTGAAATCAAGCAGCTTTGTCACAAGATCCTTACTAATCTACTGCATAGGGAATGTTGGAAATTCCTTTTTTATACTAGAAATTAGCAGACTTTAGGATGAATAGTGAAACAGAGTCAGTTGCATCTGTTCTTTAAGCTGCCATTTAGTGTAATATTGATTTGTTTTAAAATAATAATCCAAATCCAGCTGGCCATACTCCCAAAATAAAGAGAAGATTGCTGGATATCAGAGAGGGAGACTCAGAAAAGGCACTGAAATAAAACAGAAAATTACATATTTTAACCATTTAAAACACTTGTCACAAAATTTTTAATTCAAGAATACTGGTGAAAAAATATTAAAATTATTCATAATGCATGGCAAATGCATACTTGAACTCAAATACATATTATGCAATTTATAAAGTGGATAAAATGCAATTTAAAATTCATGTAAATTTTCATAAATAGAGGTATGTTTTGTGCAGAACTAAGATTTACCTAGTCTGTAGGACTCAGCAAGTCTGCCGATGACACCAAGCTGTGTGGTTCGGTGGATACACTGGAGGGAAGGAATGCCATCCAGAGGGACCTTGACATGCTTGTGAGGTGGGCTGATGTCAACCTCATGAAGTTTAACCATGCCAAGTGCAAGGTCCTACACCTGGGTTGGAGCAATCCCAGGCATAGCTACAGGTTGGGCAAAGAGGAGATTCAGAGCAGCCCTGCGGTGAAGGACTTGGCGGTGTTGGTCAATGAGAAAACGAACATGAGCCGACAGTGTGTGCTTGCAGCCCAGAAAGCCAACTGTATCTTGGGCTGCATCAAAAGGAGCATGACCAGCAGGTCAAGGGAGGTGATCCTGCCCTTCTACTCTGCTCTTGTGAGACCTCACTTGGAGTATTGTGTGCAGTTCTGGTGTCCTCAACACAAAAAGGACATGGAGCTGTTGGAACAAGTCCAGAGGAGGCCCACGAAGATGATCGGGGGACTGGAGCATCTCCCATACGAAGACAGGCTGAGAAAGTTTGGTCTGTTCAGCCTGGGGAAGAGAAGGCTGTGTGAAGACCTCATAGCAGCCTTCCAAGTATCTGAAGGGGGCCTATAGGGATGCAGGGGAGGGGCTCTTCATTAGGGACTGTAGTGAGAGGACAAGGGGTAATGGGTTCAAACTTAAACAGGAGAGGTTTAGATTGGATATAAGGAAGAAATTCTTTGCTGTTCGGGTGGTGAGGCACTGGAATGGGTTGGCCAGGGAGGTTGTGAGTGCTCTGTCCCTGGCAGCGTTCAAGGCCAGGTTGGACAAAGCCTTGGGTGACATGGTTTAGTGTGGGGTGTCCCTGCTTATGGCAGGGGTGTTGGAACTAGATGATCTTAAGGTCCTTTCCAACNTTGCCAAGTGCAAGGTCCTACACCTGGTTTGGAGCAATCCCAGGCATAGCTACAGGTTGGGCAAAGAGGAGATTCAGAGCAGCCCTGCGGTGAAGGACTTGGCGGTGTTGGTCAATGAGAAAACGAACATGAGCCGACAGTGTGTGCTTGCAGCCCAGAAAGCCA
>NDXB01014018.1:22080-42558 GCA_002631895.1 Agapornis roseicollis
AAAAAAAAAAAAAACACCAAAACACAAAATGAGCCCTATTCATTGTATAACAATTCAATCACTATGCTCAGAGAGAGGGGGAGGAGAAAAAACAAGAAAACATTTCTTCAGAGATATCATTAAAAGGATAGACTTTGATACATATTTGCATAATCCTCAGACTCATTAAGTTCTAGAAATGGTCAAAAGTTATGCAGAAAGGAGAGCACAACTGGAAGTTACATCTCTGTGAATAGCAAAGCCACAGAGTTAACAGCTCGAAAACTGGAAGCTTGTCTCACAGTCAAGGAAGCATTTCAGGCAATCAGTGAAAAATCATACTGCATTAAAACCACATGAGTACTGACAGAATATTCCTGGGGTTTGCAATCAAAATTTTTCTTCTCCATCTCATTAAGGGGTTCAGATCAGGAGCGAGACACTAAGTTTCCGGAACCCTGAAGATCAACGTTATCCAGACAGAGAACATAAAAAGAATCTGCCACCCACTATTGTAATGGCTTTTAGAGTTAATACAGCTCAAATGTCATTTAAAAAAAAAAAAAAATACAAAAAGAAAGAGCATCATAGCAAACATCCTGCAGAATCAAAATTAAACATTCCTGCTGGTGCTAAAACAGCATAATAAGGATTGACCTTGTATGCTATGATTCATTGGGAATAAAATTCTCAGTTAAGAAAAAAGAAAAGGAAAAAATAAACAAAAACCAACAAGTAAATGGGAAAAAAGCAGTAGTCAGACAAGAGAAAGAAGGTATTCACTTCTGCATCTTTCAGAAGGGAAGAAAAGAGCTATAGTGGGGAGGGAGCATCACAGTAAAGCAGGCTTTCTTTCGGTGGCATTGAGTATACATGTTGTGGACAAGTATGTACCATATATGATCTTAAAGGAAATTGCATCAGGTGTTTTCTACTTAGTCATCCTCCAGTCAAGATTATTTTGTGGTAAACTTAAAGACATTAGAAGAAACAATTTGAGCATGAGCAAGTTTGTTGAGGCTTTAATCCTAATACGTAGGGACAACAGGGTATACCTTCAAACAAAAACATGCCTGGTTTGAGTTAAAATTATCTTTACCATGGATGAAGTAATAAGAGACATGAATGCTAGAGGCAGGCAAAAACATAACAGTGAAGTGGCCGATTTTATTAAGCTGATGAGTACAGCACAGCATCTGTACATAATTGAGGCATCTTCTGTCTAGTTGCAACACTGATTACTTAAGATGGAAAATAAACAGAAGAGCAGGACTATCATATCAAAGCTAAGAACTGGAGAAGGTAGGAAGTAGCTTCAACAAAAAAAAAAATAGACTGTTCCAAAAAGTCATATCCTTTGAGGATTACACAGTACCTGTACTGCATGCCTTTTGAGAAGCATTAGTTGCACTATGCTTCCTTTTTGCTTAGGATGAAAATAGCAAAGAAAAATAATGTATATTGATTGTTTCTGCTCTGTTGGAAGTGGATTCCCAGGACACAGATTAGATTCTGCATTGCAGGCTAAGGCAGCAACTAAAAACAGAGCAGGCTGGGGCAGGGAGAGTATGAAGCCCTTATGAAATTGTGTTCAGATGCAGGTAAGCAGGTCAAAGATCTGGAACATCTTCATGAACCCATCAGTGCTTTGGGAAGTTAGAGCAGAGGACACAAGATACTTGTTCCATCTTCTACAGTGGAAGCAAAAGATTGGTTTGCTGGTGCTAGACATATATATGCAATCACTGCTGTTTGTCACTTCCTTCCCTAGAGGTACTCATGATTTCATATGCACTCCCATTTAAAGGAACTACTTGCAAATTCAACTGGGGCAAGCACTTTAAGAAGTTTCCAGTTTATTAGAAGGAACAGAACCTCAGTTTTCAGGTGTTACTTTGAAGACCTCATGTACTCTATATACAGGCCTGCAAGATCCTGACTGCAGGGCAGGGTAGGATAGTCTTGCTGTGCGATCTTAAAACGTCAAATGTCTATGCATCTCACTTGTCCAAGTTAGTACAGAAAATTTATTTTAGCTCTAATGCCCAGTTTTAAGCTTCATATTTAACAATCAAGAAAAAAAAAGGAAACCAGGAAAGGCACATCATGGCCATGCACAGCAGCTCAGGCCAATGCTTACAGCTGATGGATTCTACAAGGTAATTTACCACAAGTGTTAAAGAGTCAGGTTAGATACTCACCTGCAATTCTGCCCAGTGTTTTCTGGTCTTCCTCCAACATTTTAACATATATGACTTGATTGTTAAACTGTCCAATCCCATGAAATGTCATATTAAGGTTTTTACCCTGCAAGATGGCTTCCACTTTAGTCTTGCTTTGCTTCAGTGCAAGAACAGCCCTTCAAAAATAATATATACACACACTGAAGAAAGATGATTTAATTACACATGAAAATATTGATCTTTTTAATACCAGAAAATACACCTAATTTTGTCCACTTTGCAGCACTAACAAAGGTGTAACAAGCACACTGTATTTCAGTGCTAATGCTTTTGTAACAGAAGATACACAGGCATTTTAA
The DNA here is from genome assembly GCA_002631895.1 of Agapornis roseicollis. Taxonomy (NCBI): domain Eukaryota; kingdom Metazoa; phylum Chordata; class Aves; order Psittaciformes; family Psittacidae; genus Agapornis; species Agapornis roseicollis. Next base: position 24,602 of record NDXB01014018.1, read on the forward strand.
ACACGTATGTCTTTCAATAACTTTAACCTTAGTTTATATAGCAAAAGTGAGTCACTATTCACAAAGTGAATAGTCAAGTCATTAACATGCCAGGAACAGCTATGTGACTATATGCTGCTAAAGAGTCAAAAAAGGTAAAACTGAACTTATGTTTGTGTCATGTAGTTTAAAACTTTATCATTGCCATTTTCAGCTTGTTCACTAGTTTTGTTCTTAAGCCAAAATTAAATTATTCTTCCACCTGAAGCACATTTAGCATTTGTCTCCATTATATTCTCCTGCTCCAGCACAGCTAAGAAAATATCAAATTTATGCTTATGTTGGGAGCTCTATGTCCCATTTCAATAAAGTCTACATGTGCATCTTGCTGTGCACAGATACATCTCCAAAAAAGTGAATTACCCGATGACATTAATACTTCAAATTTAACCATTTTTTCTGAAAGACATGGGGGAAAGAACTATAACTAATAGGTTTCTAAATGTAGACATCAAGTCTTTCAGCAGCTTAACACCGGCTGAAGTTTCACAGGTGTCCCTCTTTACCCTTGTGTCTCAGGAAGGAGGATCCTTTCAGTCTCCAGAATTGAACAGAAACCTTCTACTAATGCTTCTTACTTCTAACAAAATATAACTAAGGACTGGCAAGACACCAGCCAATGGGTTGCCATGGCTCCTGTAGCCACATTTACTTTATCATTTCACCTACTACAACCCACATAGCACAAACTAATTCCCTTAGGAAAACATGCTGTATGCATACAAAGGCCACTTCAGCCAATCAGAGTCAATATTATGAGTAATCCTCACTACTACATTTGAGCTATTTCAGCTATAGCAACATAGGGACTACTTCCTTCTGAAACCAGAAGGAAGGGACTCTGCAGGTGAAGATTTAGTGAGGACAGGACTTAAAGTGAAAAGGAATTCTTTGCAGAGGATTTTTCTTCTTCCACCTTAATAACAAGCAAGGCTAATCTAGCCTTTTATTTAAATCCATTATGTCCAAGCTACCATTAAATGCTGCTAGAACAACTTCTCACGGAATCATAGAATGGTTTGGGTTGGAAGGGACCTTAAAGCTCATCTAGTTCTAACCCTCCTGCCATGGGCAGGGACACCTTCAACTCAATCAGGTTGCTCAAAGCCCCATCCAATCTGTCCAGGGATGGGGCAGCCACAGATTCTCTGGACAACCTGTGCCAGCTTCTCACCACCCTCACAGTATAATGTTTCTTCATAATCTAAATCTACCTTCCTTCATATCTCAAAGCCATTCCCCCTTGTTCTGTGACTACCTGCCCTTCTAGAAAGTTTCTCTCCAGATTTCAAAAAAGTCCCTTTCCAGTTTCTGTCATGAGATCTGAAGATGCCTGCCTGCCTCCCTCTGCGAAGGGCTGGGCCAGCTGTTTCAGTAGTGCTATTAGCTTGACAAGTGAGAAATACTTGGTCTAACACCTTAAGGCAGTATTTCATGTGAGCAGTAGCCATTGAACTACAGCCTCATTTAGTAGAGCTGTGTAGGTAGATAGAAGATAAAGGCTGAAAAGCATTTGGCAAGGAAGATTTGCTTTTCATTAGGTATGCCCATTATTTTTATATTACAGGCACACATCCAGTCTTAAGTTCATTAACATTACTTAGCTCCACTCACCTCCCTAACCAATTGATTCCCATTTTGATTGCTGCTCTCTGCTAGCTTTCCAGGCTCTTGGAAGATAGCCTGCCTAGTCAGCAGCATTGACACAGGGTTTTATTACTAAATTACTGTACATGGTGTCTTCTGTGTGCAGGCAGCTTAGCCATGTAATGATCCTCCTATCATTTTTTTTTCCCCTCAGGTCCTCCAAAAAGGCCTCTAGAATGTACAATAAGGCAGGTAATTTTAAAGGCAGGCACATGCAACCCTGTAATTTCCAACTTAATCCTGTGTAGTGGTTACTACCTGTATGGGCAAAAGTGTTTCCCTACTCATATCGGTTGACATCTCTTCAGATAGATATTCTGCTGTATACCCAAGCATACCCTATGTCACATTTACGTGGTGTTGAGGCCTTACTATTTTTTCATTCCCTTGCTGAGGTAAGCCAAGGCCCCCGGAGAAAGGGCTGCTTCCACCAGATTTCCACCTCTGTCACACAGTGCCTTCTAAGAAACATAAAGGCCTTCCCTCCCTGCCTCTTCATCCCTAGAGTCTCAAGATTCCCATTGTAGAACAGGCTTAGGATAAGGCTTAGAGAAAAGAGATCTATAGCATACTGGCTCTATTTGCTAGATCTAGCCTTCCTGACTACAAGGTACCTTTTCTCAGTCATCTTTTAATATCCCCATCTTAATCCACAGTGCTCCATTGATAGCCCAGAGCTTGAATCAGACAAGTAAGCAGCTTGGAAAGGAACTAAGCAGATTTTTGTTTTCTTCTACAAATAACATCCTACCAGCTAACATTGCCCAGCTGATACAAGCACAGCTGATCTGAAAAGCTATGGTTTCTCAAAAAGCAGCAGCTCAGAGAACTTTACAACCAGTAATACAGTAACACAGTAGTAATAGCCACCCATGGCACATACACGAAATTTCAACCTCTGAAGCATCATACCTAGGTTCTGTAAAGATCTTACCCCTCAGGTACTGAGAACAAGACAGAAACTGATAACAAGTCTAAGATAAATTGCATGTAAGCTATGCCAAAACATTTACAATAGCAAAAGTAAGGCTGGCTACCACACTTACAGAAAAAATAGCTGCATCTGTATTTTGCAGGATTCTTACTTTTTTATTTCTTCTTCTGTTCCCAGGTGAGCTACTATTATAGTCAGGTGCATAGTTTGAACAGGAAGAAGAGCTCTCAACAGGTCAGGTTCTTTAGTGAATATGAGCTCTTGCACATCTTCAATTTGGTCCAAAATCTGCAAAGCAGTGAACAGGAGACAGCAAAATACATCTTCATTTCAAAGTGCCCAAGTATTACTTGAACTCAGAATGAAACCTCACACATCCAAAATTCCAACTGAGAAGCCAGGAATCTGCAAAGCAAAACCCCCCAGATGTATCATATAACAACTTTCAGTTTCAATTTCAAAGTTAATTTTTCAGGAATTGATTGATCTGGTTCTCTTTTTAAAGCCTACTGGCTAAAATCACAGCTCTCCTGTAAGAAAGAGCCACTAGATCTTAAAGTAGGTCTGAATCTGACCCTAAGCATGTTAGAATAAAGCTCAAAGCACTGTGTAAATATTAATGGGATCCTCATGCAGTTGTCAGTTGTTAATAGACCATGGAAATTGAATAACATTTCCATAATTAATCTTATGCCATTTTATGATTACAAGTTTGATCACAGATGAAACTGATGTCTCTCCCCAAAAGGAAACTAACACTATGCAAAGATCATCTGGGTAAGCACGCTGTTTTCCACCTTGGTATTTTCTAGAACCATTCGGCCATTTTCTGGTTCTTCTGGGTCTGTGCCTTTATTCCAAAGAAAGATTTTTTCAAAATGATATGTTAAGGTTTATAAGCTGGTCATAGGAACAAGGCAGGAGGGAGAAGAATTCAATAACACAGGGACTGAGCACCTGGTGGAAGCCTTTGTTAAAGCCAAGTCACTTATAGATTTTCAGATTATTTCACTCAGCGAATTCTGGCTTAAATGTGTAGGTGCTCACACATGTTAGAGCTCCACTTTATTCTTACACAGGTTGAAACAGCTGGGTCAATATGTTTTTGTTTTGCAATCTTTCTACATAACACCTTGGCAGTCACTGTACAGTCCAGTCAATAGTCCCACAATCTGCACAGCAGAAGAGATTAGTCTAACAAGTTTCTGATAAATGTCATGATAAACCCACACACAATTAAGAGAATCCATTTGAAGATATGAACAGGCAACTCCCTGAATGCACAGTCTTTCAGTGACAAATGTACTGTAAGAAACTCATCAGTGAAGTGACTCTTACATTAAGATAATTTTTACTGCAACTGAGGTACAATTTATTATGGTCTGCTACTTACAGCTCATTTGCTTAGATCATGAAAACAGGGCAGGAATCAAGCCATCAAGTTCTCTGACCACAGAAACTAAATCTTTGCTTCTACAAGACTAGGTTATGCATTGACAACAATTCTCCTTTGCCCAATCTTTCTAAGAATACTCTTGAAATAAGCTAGATGATTCCTTTGCTTCTTCAATTGGAGGCTTAGCCAGCTGGGAAGCCAAGTTTGAGCAGAATTTATTCATGTAGACATCTAACTATTGCAGAGGCATTTTTAATGTCTTTTCTGACCCTTTCTTGTCAGCTTCACAAATGTATCTTCAGATCTTTCTGCTTCTCCTGTAGGAGCAGCCCACCTTCCCTCTACATTGGTTTATTTTGTTTTGTTTGGTTGGTTGTTTTTTTCATGGTTCAGTCAGTAACATTTTTCTAAAACTGCTGGTTTTCTATAGTATGGCTGAGTTTTGAATGTAAGGGACAGGGAGTAAGCATTTGTAATGAAGTACTAAAAGCCCAAAACCTCCATTGCAAGAGGCTGGTGTCCCTGCTAGACACAAAGGGAAAAGGACTGTTGCACCATGAATGCAACAGGTTTTTTTTCCTCTGTGCTGTTGAAAGGGAGAAAAATGGAGGCAACTCTTGAAAGCCATCTCAAGATCTCTCAAAAATATAATTAACTCTACCGAAATTACTAACAGCATCTTTAAAACACTTCTGTAATGGGCTACAAGGTCTACAGTGTAACAGGCAGCTGTGCTATACATTCAGTCAGGTCAGTAACATCTGCTTTAGCAGTAAAAGCATTTGAAATTGTTGATAAAACTTATTATAGATGCATGTATATGAGTGTGTGTATATATATATACACACACATTTATTTACTCACCTTTCACATATACCAGGCCTACAGTACTGTACTCTCCAGTGTTTCTATCTATCACAGAGCTTAACCTAAGGCTGCCACCCTTAAAAAGTATCACTCAAGAGGAACATAAACTGGGAACATCTCAGGAGAAGCATCCAGCCAGGGATCAGACAAATTACCAGATCTGACAATTTGGCTGGTGGAAGCAGGGAAATCTGGAAGGGCAGAATTGAGAGAGAATAAAAGGAGAAAGAAGGGAAGGACATTAGTAGAGGTGTACCAAACATGGTAACAAGCTGTATATTAGGACACTCAAATCTCATTAAAATAGCAGAATAAGTTAGGCATTCATGTCCCCTCCAGCTGTTCCATGATCTCATTCCTCAGATGGCAGGAAGCCCTCCAGTTTCCAACCTAGATTTATTCTCTGCCCACTTCATACCCATTTGTTCATCTGCCAACATTGTCTTCCAGCTTACAGTTATTTTTCCTTCCTGGCATTTATCTTCCTGATTTGCTCTGCACTTTTGTTCACCTCTCTGAAGCCAGTCATATGTAGAAATCACCAAAAGTTATACGAGGCCATCCTCCAGATAACCTTCATAGACTATACTACTCAAGACGAAGCCAGAGCAAATAATTGCCTACCAAGAGGAAGGCACCTTTGACATCTCCATTTAACACACACATGAGTCTCTACACTCAGCTAAGGTAAAAACAAGAACTCAAAAGCCTGCCAAAGGAAGCTGCTGTACTGCAGCTTGTCGCACTGGAAAAAAAAAATGTACAATGGATACTACCTTCCTACTTAATTATTACCTTTCAGCAGCATAAATACAGTCATGGCAGATACTGCATGGAAACCTAGCCTAGAAAAAAATAGGACTCAAGTTATATGTTGCAACAAGCAATATCCACTTGGTTGACTGGAAAAAGCACCATAAACTGATAGCAGAAGCTGGTAGCAGGGAGTTATATTTTCACTACATTCACACAAGTTAACACTCAGTTTTTGCTTGGTAAGAAGATATCCTAAGATGCATACATATTATAAATATTAATTCACACAATTTATATGCTGTTTCTCAGTTCTGCCCATGGTAGCTGGGACACAGCAACTACTGATTCAAATTAAGACTTTCCGCTGCCTGCATGTCAGATGGAAGAGGCTGTTGCTTGTCTTTGCACCCCAAAGTTTTTCTCCCTTCTCTGCATTTGAGTGCACAGTCACCTGTTGCCCCTACAAAGTCCACAGCATCGGGTGTCCCTCACCTCAACACTTCTGTTCACCAGCCAAGTTACCAGTGTCCCAGCCAAGAGGAACGCAGCAGGTACAAGTACAAAGTGAGGGCCCTGTCTGCTTTCGCATACCCTAATCAGATGCTAATAAATCATTGTCATGAACAAACCAATTGTCTATAGGAGGCTAAAGTGAGAAAAAAATCCCTGTTCCTAAAGGTACTGACAGCACTGCTTTGGTAACAAAACTGTATTCTTTAGAAATTTTTTTGGGGGGGGATTCAAGACTTATTCCACCAGAATGGGAATAAGTAGCTCAAGGTGAGCAAATATAGTCTCTCTTACTTTATAAAGGGACATAAAGTTATGCCAAAGTTAAGGGCTACAAACCAATCATACATAACTATTTAAAGAATCAAGTGTGAAATCAGTCCCTCCAGCTTTTTTATTACTTTTAGAATTTTCTTCCATGTTTCCTAAGACAGTGTCTGTAGTACACTGCAAGGCTGTCTTGACATATTTAAGAACATTTATTGTGGTAACTGGAGCGCTTTAGGTCCCTCACAAAGGCTCTAGAAGAAAATATGACCATTTGTACTTCTGCTGTTTGCTGTCTTTTGATTTAATTAAAGGTGAAAGATTGTTGCGTTCTCAACACTTCTGCAAACATGGATAAAGTATAAGTCTGCAGACTCCACACACAGCCTTCCTGGAATTAACCATCTACGTAAGATGCCAGGGTACTTTTGTTAGATAAGAGATTGAAAAGAGAATAAATACATAATAAAATCTTCCATAGAAGCAAAGAAATCTCTCACCCTCTGTTGTGAGCTTCAGTAGGGAAGGAAGTGAACAAGCAAGTCAATACCATTGCATTAAATATAGCTGTAAGGCATCATAGAATGAGACAATGCAAGATGGTGAAAGCCACCATTTTCATTTACACCATTTTCATTTAGAAAAAGATTATAGAACAGAAGATATTATTGAGGGCAGAAATTATGGAAAGGGCAGTGGCAATTCTCAAAGTGTTGTTTGTTTGGGTTTTTTAATTCCTAGTAGTAGGTAAAACATTGGTGTGTTATTGACATGTTTTAGCTACAAATACAAAGCATAGCACCTACAAGGGCTGCTATGGGTAAGCTTTCTCCATCCTAACCAGACCACATAGAATACTTCAGGAGCAATCAATTCCTGCTCCACTGCTTGGCTTCTTAACAAGCTTTGAAACCAAGGTAACTAAGTTTATACTTAGCTTATTTAAGGTTTTCACTGTTTTCATAGAACAGCTACTTCAGAATACCTGATCATCTGTTATAGGAATTGCAACAAAATAATTTGGAGTCTCTCGTGGATGTTTCTTCGACAAGTCTTGCCCCAGATCTTCCTTCTGGTCTTTCACCTTCCCCTTAGGCCATTCTTGGACTTTTCCTTGCTCCTGCCTTCTCTCTGTATCTCTTTGACCTCCTTCTTGAGGGAGTAGACCTGCTTTTAGCTGTTCTTGCTCTTGTCTCTGATCCTCAGTCTGCTCCTCTGTCACCATCCCATCCTGCTCTATATTGTCTTCAACCTGCATCTCCTGCAGCTCCATCACTTCTACTCTTCCTTCTTCTTCTTGGCTCTGGTCCTGCTGGAGTTTTGTCACCTCTCCTCCTTGATCCTGCTTTTGACTTGGAGCCCCCTGTGGCACCTGCTCAGCCACAGCCAGTCCACTCTCACTTTCAGATTCTGCTGTCTCTTCCCAGTTTTGCTTTGAGACAGGCTGCTCTCCATTCCCTGACACTTCCTCACCTTGGTCCTGGAGGTAGATTGCCTCTTCCTGGTCACATCCTAACTGCAGCTGCACAGTGACCTTGACGCCAGCCATATCCCATCCACACTCTTGTGGCTGTACCTGCACAGTTACTTGTGGGAGAGCTGGCCCTCGGCCACCCTGCTGTAACTGCAGCTGCACGGTCACTGACGGGGCTTCCCATCTTGGGCTTGGCTTCTGGGGTTGCACCTTCACAGTCACCTCTGGGGACTCTAAACCTTGGCTCATCTTTGGGCACACCTGCACAGTCACCTCCATGGCCTCCCACATCTGGTCTGTTTCTTGTGGTCCCTTGTTTGGGTCAGTGCCTCCTTGTGTTTTCTGCTTCTGCAGCTGCACACGGACATTGTCCGTTCCCTGGGGCTGCTGACCAAGGGGCTGCAGCTGTGCTGATGAGAGATGGTCTTGTCCTTGCCCTGCATGTATGGGGGAGCAGAGTTGCTGAGCTCCCTCTGGACTTTGATCCACATGAACCTGCTCCTGGACTGTTTCTTGGTGCCTACTTCTACACAAGTCCCCTTTTACAACCTCCATCCTACGGCAACAGAATTTTCTTCTCCAAAGCTGGGGATTCTTCAAGATCCTCCTCCTCTTTGGCTACTTCAAGTAATTTTTTAAAGCAACTGGAAAACAAAGAAAAAAAGCTCAATAGCTATCAAAAGAAAGAATTGCTTACAATAGTTCAGTCAGAGTTCAACTCTGCAGTTACACTCAGTACAGGGAGTACCAAACAGGTCAAATAGCTCAATCTAAAAATCTCTGGAAACCCCGCTTCAATGTTAAACCACTGTGGTAGCTTAAAGATGTACAATAATCTTGACTCCTACCCTTGCTCTGTTTAGGTCTCACATATGTTAAGGTAGAAGTATGCCATTTCATAGCATGCAGCAGTATAGATGTAGGCTTTATCAAGGGACTACAAGTACATTACCTAAGGCAAAGAAATCCAGATTAGAAGAATAACCTGAGCCAAAGACTCAAACACTGACTATATCCAAAATCAATTTTGCTAGTGAAGCTTTGGTCTCCTGTAACAGCAACATGTTCTCATCTAATCAGGCTAGCACACACTTCTTTCTTCCCAAGTACATATTGCTGCTTTTCTACTCCAAAATCCTGCCATGAGTTCCTTTAGCTGAAGGTCTTTGATTTATCCTATCTCATATCACTGAAAGCTGAAAGGGATTTCCCTCCCCCCCCCCGCCCCCCCCAATTGTTTCAGAGGCAAACTCCACAGAACTCCAGAGAGCCAAAATATATTTCCTCGTCAATCAGTACAGCTCCTCAAGTGCAGTTGGATCTACTGCATCCAAGCACAAGTGTCACTATTTGAGGAAAACAGCTAAGCAAATAAATCCTGTTTGGTCTGTAGAATTTATCTCTTTCTGGGAAAATGGTTCAGACCCTAGATTATGATCTGCCTTACCTTTAAGTCCTTTTAAGTCATGGCAACACTGAGTTTTTGCCCCTGAAGCTATATATATAAAAAAAAAATGTAGGCAGATATATTTTTCACAGATCTGTTCTCCAAGACAACCAAAATGTTTGTTCAAAATTTGGAAGAAAACTAGATCCATCCCCACCCCCACAAAACCCACATCCATGAACAAGTCACAGTTGAATAGACAAAGCCTAACAAACCTACACAATCTAAATATTTTAATACTGGCCAGTCCACACCACTGGTAATACAGCTCGCTCTCTATATGGAAGAAAAAAAAAACCAACCCAAAATAGAAAAATGCAAGCTTTTTTGCAATGGGCTCATATTGAGCTAATATACTTTCAAGAATCCAGGTGTTGTTCCACACAAAGGGCTAGTTTTAAAAAGTGGATTTGAATGTTTGCATATGCTTCCTGTGCAATTTCACTAATCAGTTAGCTCCATGTCTTGAATTCAATGACACTTTAGGAATTTTGTTGCCTGTATGTCAAATCCACTGCCTTAAAAAGAGACTAATGAAGACTTTTTAAAATGCAAGAGACCAAATGCTTATGGAAATAGATCCTACCTCTGGAGATGAACCACTGTGGTCATAAACTAATTATAAAATCAGCTATTACCCATGATATTTGTGCCTAGGCTCCAATGAAAGATTTTGTCCTTCTTGAAGAGAGTTTAATCAGGGATTTGCCAAGTCGCTGATCAGCTAGTAGATGATCCTTAAGAGAAAGCAGAATCCAGCATAATACTTCATCCTGAAACAGCATGGAACTTACTTTCAAGTATCTCTCTAACATCAGCTTTGACAAAAGGAAGCTCTACCATTGCTGTTAAGCAATGCAACTGGAAGAAAAAAATATTGAAGTCTCCCATTCCAACCATGTAACTGCTGTAGATCACAGATGCATTTTAAAGTACTTGGAATATCAGCTGCTGAGACACTATTACACTCCCTTCCTCACGATCAAGCTACTTGAGAAAGTAAACCTCTTTTTCTCCTTCAGAAGTCAAATCTCAAGGATGTGCAAAGCCTTAGTGAGTACATACTATGATAGTTCAGCAAGATTCAGAGAATGCAGCATCTGAGTAAAATAGTAAACTCAGTTTACTCTGTAAACAAGTATTTATATGCATGTCACTCAGTCAGAAATGATATTTCATGCACTTAGAGTGGCAGCAAGATTCATGCAACTAAAACTTCATAAACCCCACTGAAGTCTTTGTCTTATGAGATGTGTAGCTCAGGCATGATGCAATAGATTTAGTCAAACTCTTGTACACAGCCCAAGTTGCTCTGGGAGAAATTGTTAAAGCACGTAACAACTTGTTAAAACAAGTAGCAAGTGCCAAGGTGGTGGCATTTCTTGGTTTCTGTAGGGTTTTTTCCCTTCCCAAACTAACACTTACAAGCTTGTCATCTCTTGCATTTGTGCCTGCGCAGTAGCTTTCAGTGAGGAGTTTGCAGACTGTCACCAATGTAGGATAGAAAAACATGACAGCTCAGGCGGAGTATAAAAGTAGTGCATGGAAAGAAGCTTTGGTGTTCTTTACAGACTAAGAGACATCTTTCATGGTTTTCAATAAGTAACATCCAAGTAGTTTTGTCAACATTACACAGTTTTTTCCCTACACTATTTTGCTCTTAAGCCTGTGTTGCTTCATAGGTACAAATCTACCATAAAATCTTCTGCTGACATCCCCATTGCCTGAAAGAACTGGAGCTGCAACTGTTACCCAGCCACCCCTACACTATTCACAAGTCCACAGAGTCCTTGAAGCCATTGCATGGCTATCATCAAGTCAGGAATTAAGGACTCAAGATTTTTCTGCCTTTTGTTGTACAACCTGAACTCCTCAGAGGCTGACAAAATGGTAGCATCTTGGTACTTCAAACACTTCAGCACCTGTATGAAATAAAAAGTAGCTATAGACCACAGAAGGCTCCAAGTTTCCCTCAAAATCCTTCCACTGTTTCCCAGAGCCCTGCCAAGCCATTGCAGGTGACAACATCAAATACTCATCCACCTACAGTAAGCTCCAGTGCAAGGCAGACAGCCGAAAGCCAAGTGCCACAGATTGCAGTCTATACAAATAAGAAAGGTTCCTTCTCTTATAGGACTTAAAAAGCCCTGAAATATACATTTTGGAGCTCCTGAAAAAAAAAAGCTAGACCACCTACTCACATTCAAAACATGTAAAATATGAGAGCTCTTTCTTCAAATAAGTTGCTTATTCCACTTTTAGCCTTTCAACAGATCTGCAGACGCCTGCATCCCAACCAGCAGCTCTGAAACAGCAAAAGTATGAACTCCAAGGGCAAGCTCCTCCCACCTTTAACCCCATGGCTAAATCTGGAAACAGCTACTAACTCTGCCTAGCTAGCATCACCCCTGATCAAAAGGGTCTGTAAACATCCAGAAGGAAAGTTGACCTATCCTACACAGATGTAGGCAGCATTTAGCCAAAGGCCTCAGTTTGCCCTCTGTTGCTTCTCACTTTCTCAATCTTACAGTAATCAGATGCTCAAGTAAATGTCAATACATAATGTTCTGCTGCTTTAAGCCTTAACTTATCTAGTGTGAAGCAATTACCCATTGCCAGTGATAACCTATCATACCATACAAAAACCCTGGAAGCTAGGCAATGTTTGTTCTCATCCAGAAACAGTTTTTGCACTACAGGGAAGCCCCATGGGAAACTGCTGACAGGGTAACACTGCCTCAATACTTCTGAAGAATGATGCTGAAATCTGCTACAGCCACCCCGCCTCATGGAAACCAGTCCCTCTGGCAGAAAATAAGCTATGACAACAGCTTTTACACAGTTGTCCTTCATCAGGTAAGTCAAACTCCTCAGCTGTGACAGTAACACGCAAGTTTGCTGACACTTTTTTGAGAAACCCCAAATAAAAGACAAGGGCCTTGCTTTCTGCCCCAAGTCCTCTTCCTCACTCCTCAATTACAGGAGAGCAGGATGCAGATCAGCAGCTAAGGAGAAGGCTTGCTAAAATCCAGAGTGGCTGCTTAGGCTGCTGGGAATAAAGGGAATAAAGGGAAGACTTACCAAGGTACTGGTCAAGCATAGGCACCTGCCCACTGTAGTAATTCACTTCTCTTGCTTTACCAAACATGTGAACAGCTTCTTGGGGCCTCAGTACCCTCCCTGCCCCATTCCTCTTCCCAATAAAGCTATCAGTTTGCTGAAATAATCTGATGTGAAGGAGGCAAAGTGTATTCAGGACAAACAGACCTAGGTGCAGCAGGAGCCTCCCTAAACAATACTGCCTTCTGGCAACCTATGCTTAAAACATGCAACTTGTCCAGCCATGCTAGAAGACTGTAGTTACACAAGTCACTCTCCTCAGCCTTCTCATATATTTGTGTGGTCATCAGGCCTTATTCTCCACAGAAATAACTTCACACTTTGCTGCATGGATGTTGGATACTTGTATTTTTTTTGTTAAACTGCCTTTTCAGGATTCAGCTCCCCTGTTACTAAGTAGAACAGGAAGCAGCAGGTCAATGAACTCTTAGAAACAATATCTCCATATAAATTGCATCATCTCCTAAGTCACCACAGTGTGCCACAAAATCTGTTTATTCCCTATCAATGAAATCTAAATCAAGTTAGGTTAGAAGAAAGCACATACAATTTATTGGGCCTGAGTTTCTTCCCAGTTTATTGCACCTTCATAAGTGTGAAATTTTGTTGCAGTTGACAAGAAACTGTAGCAGGAAGAGCTGAGGAACCAAGATTAAATTCAGCAAGCAAGTCACCTGTACAGCACAACTTCAGCTAGAGAGCTTGCTTTACCAAAACATTTTATCCTGTCTCACCTTTTACTAGAGGTTTAATATAGGGGGAGGAGGAAGATTGAAGGTGGGAGGGAATATAGAGCCACTGTTAAATAACACAGAAACAGTGACTAAGTGATCAAAAACATCAATGTTCCCAAGTCTTTACATAGTAGTGGTCCCAGTCTAAACCTAACAAATTCAGAATGAAGAAAACTCAATGGTTGGTTGCTTTGTGTATAAAATTATTTGTTACTAAAGAAGCGCCCAGATTCAAGAGTTTCTTCACATTTTGGGTTTTTAGCCTATTTTTGTTGTACAAAAGTGGCAAGATGAGGCAACTCACCCCTCTCAAAACTGATACTGTATTTCATGTCTATTTTTGCCTGACTAGTAGCCCAAGTAACAAATGAATAGGGCATTCCAAGCTGCTATTTAACAGAAGACCACTAATTCCTCATCAACACTACATTTACGGTGTTTGTTCACCTACATAGGTGAGGCCAAGGAACAGGGGCAGAGGATGAAAATAGGAGAAGTGGGAGCTATGAACTGAACAATATTTACGCTTTGTGGAAAGACACGAGAGCAGAAAGACCCACAGTTCATAGAGGCAACACATACTTCACAAAGATACTTTTCCTTAGTGGCTCATTATGATTCAACACATTGTCAGACTACACTGAATGAATTGTTCCCAGAGTACAGATGAAAGATAAGAAAGGCTTGGCTTGTATTTAATGATCCACTACTAACATATCTGCATGTGGGTACAGTTTCAGCATTTAGCATGAACTATGTATATAATAGTGACTACAGTGTCTTACAAAGACCACCGCTATCTGGTAGAGAAGGAAAGCCAACACCATTCCTCTGAAGTGGAAAGCAGTTATTAGCTTTTAAATGACAGCATGTAACTTGCTTTATTAGCCATTGTTTAAAGCACTATAATTAGAAAAAATGTTAGATATGCAAGATAAACCGTCCTCCCTCAAATAATACATGCTCCCCTGAGAGTTACTGCTTTAAAGAGAGTTTTGTAGAAGTTTCTTTATACTAAGATAAAGAAATTGTGTCACATTCCCATTGCAGCAAGAACTGATTCACCCATAAAACATGTCCCAGTCATTGCTTTTCTTTATAAAAATCTCCAAGCAGCCATTAAACAGCAATTATCCTTGATGCTGTACTGATCTCCTAGGTATAATAGAGAAACATATTCTGTACCTTCTCAGCTGGTTTAAATTATCATCCCTGCTGACCCTCACCCCATCTTGAGTGAAGCAAAACTCAGTTAAGGTACAATTCATTCAACCATGTTAGTCTGCACTTCTAAATGCACCTTTACACTTCCTAGAATAAACAAAAGTGTTGCCCTTGTAGTAAGACACGACAAACTTAAGATAATCTACATATGATAATCAGTTAGCACACACTTGCAATTACTTTGATTTTTGATAGGTATATCATTTATGCAAGCAAATATCATTCTTTAAAAAAGCAAGAGTCAATTCAGCCTGGAGAAGAGGAGGCTGTGTGGAGACCTCATAGCAGCTTTCCAGTATCTGCAGGGGCCTACAAGGATCCTGGAGAGGGACTATTCACTAGGGACTGTAGTGACAGGACAAGGGGTAAGGGGCTAAAACTTAAACAGGAGAGGTTTAGATTGGATATAACAAAGAAGTTCTTTACTGTAAGGGTGGTGAGGCACTGGAATGGGTTGCCCAGGGAACTTGTGAGTGCTCCATCCCTGGCTGTGTTCAAGGCCAGGTTGGACAGAGCCTTGGGTGGCATGGTTTAGTGGTAGGTGTCCCTGCCTACGGCGGGAGGTGGAACTTGATGATCTTAAGGTCCTTTCCAACCCTAACTATTCTATGATTCTAATGACTTTTGATACATGGGAAACTAGAATACCAGGATTGAAGTAATAATTAAAAAGTATGAGGATACACACAATTACCTGCTCAGAAGCAAACCTTGCAGGTATGTGCTTTGTTACTCCTTCACAAAGCAGTACCCAAGCCCTCACTAAACAGATTAGTGAGAAGGCTAAACTTAAAATCAACCCAGGAAACCCCTGTTCTGGTAAATGAGGTTTCTTTCTCACACAAGCAGGAGCTTCAAGTCTGGCTCTTCATGCCTGCACACTCCCAGCCACCACCAGCTCAGGCAGAGCTGGCACTCCCATCACCCATTGACACCAGAATTTCTGAAGCACCCATGAACTAAGCCAGCTCTACACAGGATGGACACCTATTCCCCAACTGCTTCTGTCTATTTCAAAACACTCTGAGTGCAAAAACATGGTTTACTTTGTTAGAATTAGACCAACACCCACACCTGTGTATTTGAGACAGCACAGTCCAGATACTGGCCACCTACTCTCACAGGTAATTTCTTCATGTACTTCTATAGATTCTGTTATTTCAGCAACATTTCACAAGTCAGAATGCTTCAAGTGTCCACTTGCCACCTATAAATTAAGGAGATAATCTTTAATCAGAAATATAATACGTTACATCACTTAAGCTTCTGCTTATGACTGTCTCCAATAATATCCAGCCACAATGATCTTCTGCAATATAAAGGATTTACACAGTAAACTATGGCTCTCCTTAAGTACTTCATATCCACTTGAAAAAGCAAATATATATTATTTTCTCCTTTAAAATAATTATTCTTTAAGTACACAAGGACATCAGTAAGTTTCCATCTGATGTGCCTGAATAAATAACCTTGGCAAAAGGGAATATCGTATCTGGACAGCTAAGCCTTTACTATAAGTTTTAATTATGCATATTTTCAAACCCCATATGAGCATCCAAACCACTTACTGTCAGGTCCTTAGATCACGCCTGCCTGAAGCCTTTCTAATCAGCCAATTACACAAACACTATTCAAGCAAGAAGCGTGAAAGGACTGAGGCTAACACATTCTTTAGGCTAGAAGTGTACATGGCAGAGCATAGTACAGCCAGGGCATGCCAACTGTGCAGCAAGTGCTGCAGGAGAACATCTGACCAGCATCCAGCTCCCCTTCAGCTGCAGCAGCATAGGAAGCAAGCTGAGATGGAGGCAGGCACAGAGCTGCTGAAGGTCAGCATATTTCCCTCCCCAGAGGAGTATACCTGAGGGACCAGAGAAAACATCTCTCAAACCCATTAAAGAAAAAAACAACCAAAAAACCAAACCACCAAAACAAAAAAAGCAAACTCACTGAAAAAAAGAAAACCCATCTCATCACATTTCTTCTTACTTGCATAAGGACTGAAGATTTTAGATAAACCAAGCTGTCCCCATTTTACAAACATCCTTAAGAAAAATAAATTCTTCTAAACATAAATAATAAGAAATTACTTTAAACTCAGTTGCTAGTCTACTAATTGCCCAAAGGGCATAGTAAAAGCCACTGGTTTTGACAACATACATTATTCATAATAAGGTTTGCTTTGTACCTATAGTGTAACATAGAACAAATACTAGCTAGAAATGTATTTTAGCAATGAAGAATTCAAGTTACATGGGAAAGTTACACTTTCGCCATTTAAACAAGAGTTTAAAGTTAGCAGCTTAAATCTTTCTTTGCAAAGCAACTTCTACTATTTTTTGTTTCTGTATTGAACCACTTGAAACAGCATTTTCCATTCTTCAATTGGAGCAAGGTTACAACACATACCTTACTGCAAACCTGAATATTTTTCAATAATGGTTAAGAATCTATTGCATACACCTCCTTGAAGATTTTTGAGGCACGGTTAATAAAAATGATCTTGTGTACTGATGTGTGTAGGCAGAATGAACCCCTGTGTCGCAGCTGGGATGGTTTTTCTGCTACGTAAACAAATACTTCTGCATAGTCATGCTCCTGTTGCAGTTTACCCTGCACCAAGGGACTGCAGACCCATTCAGATATGAAAGGTAATGCTATTTTTTTCCCAGCCTTTCTACCTGTATTCTTATAGGAGAGCTCAGGAAAATCAAAGTATATGTATGGTCCAAGAAAATGCTCCTATTTCAATAAGGAGCTCACATTATGCATGCCTTCAGCTAGAGGAACAGAGATCCTGCTTCTAAAGATGATATAAAAGCATCTGAGCAAGGGGATGGAAACTGTGACGTAAGAGGCAGCCACTGGAAAGACATATGGAGGCAGAGAAATAAGAGAGATATCAGGAGCTGGCAAATCTCCTCTTACATTTCACATTCATATGCTCACCACATTTAGACACAAAGACTGTACCTAACACTCCAGCACAGGGTTTGTGGTTTGGATTTTTGCATTCTCCAAATCACATGCTATTATAGGAATAGACCTGTACAGCACAGTATTCCTGCATTGCTAATCTGCATTTTGTATTAAAGCCAGAAATAGTGGCAACACACTGGACTGTAGTGAAATTACAAAGTACATTACTATTATACCATCTTGCAAGTATGAGCTATCAACTACCATTCAGTAGTACACAGCCTTTTTGTCCTGCACACATACAGCAGGGGAAATTGAACAAAGCAAAGAGCATTTGTGATTCTTGACTGTTATCAAGAAAGTAATTTTCTTCTCAAATTGAAGAACAGTTACAGGGTATAAAGAAAACAATTATCCCTGAAACTCCTTTATCCACTCTGGCAAGATGATGTCCATTAAGTTCTCCAAGTTTCTCCTGGTTTTGGTTTGGTTTGTTTGTTGGGTTTGGTTGTTTATTTTTTTTGGCTGCTGTTTGGTTTGGTTTTTTGGTTGGTTGGTTATGTTGTTTAAGTGATGGCTTTTTTTTTTTTTTGGGGGGGGGGGGGGGGGGGGGGGTAAGGGGA